>LGUA01000042.1:0-44641 GCA_001660665.1 Emergomyces africanus
TTTTTTTTGTTTTTTTTTTTTTTTCACTATTGAGTCATTGTAAATGTTGGGGGTGATCGTAGATTGCCGTAAATGTATCGACTAGTTATGGACGAGTTGTTGCGGTCTCCCTGGTCATACTCGTGTGCCTCCAGGCTCCAATTTGATTACCCTCGTGGTGACTAACTGACCGTTGGACTGGTTGCTAGGATGTGGGAACAAAAGTCGAGTAGCCGAAGACAAAAGAGAACATAAAAGGAAAGGAAGGGAAGGGAAGAGAAGGGAAAGAGAAATTGTAGGCTTTTTTTATGAAGAATCTGACGCCCACATCAATAATATTGTACAGTACAAAGGAAACTATGCAAGGAATATATGCATTGTTCGTCTGGGCATCTAGCAGACAGCAAAATATAACAAAGAGCAAAAGCAGCCTCCCAGATTTAAAAATAATAATAAGAAGAGGAAGAAGAAGAAGAAAACAAAACCCACATTTTTTGGGCATCAAAAGCATGTAATAAATTGAATCAATCAACCAATTACAAGCGTAAAAAAAAAAGCCTTACTAGGAGGGGTGGTATGGAATGTTAAGTGGAGTTCATATATCAAATCCTACCGTTTGCTCCTTCATCCCTTTTCCCAGATATATCAAATTGGGATCCAGATTGTTCCGTGTCGATTAGTTGTTCAAATCGGTCTTGAAAGGAGATAGATGTACCGCATCAACTTTCACGCACTAAAAAATATATTCAGAGAAAGGAGACAGGTACGTGCTTTCGTCAAACTTGAGCCAGATATCCAAGAATATGATTGGGCCTTGTAGGCCCCTGTATCGTAAAGTTGAACAATCTCAATGCAATCAGCTTCGTATAGGTGGAGACGTGCGTCTTCCCAAACAATCTCAGCGAACCCGCCAGCCGAAAACGGCGCGGCTTGCGGTCTGCGATTGACCGCAGCACGTCAAGATCTCGTTTAAAATGCAGAATTGCAAACTCGACCGAGGGTAAGAGGCGTAACAGTGCAGAGGAGCTTTCTACACGTTAAACGGGCATTCTTTAGGTACCTGTTTGGCAAGTAATCGAAGATGCTGTCCGTATATAGGAGCTTGTTGGCGTTGTCTGTCCAACCAGCCGTTGTGGGTGGACGAGTCTCTATTCGTGACAGCCCAGCAGCAAACAATCTCAGGCGCAGTTTAATTTGAAAAATCCGCGTGCAAATATTCAGCCAAATTCCATGTTGCCGAAACAATGTGCTCATCGTTGGAAAGCCGCACCCCCCTTACGAGTACACGTGATATCGGTTGCCCTAAATTCGAACTGGGCGTAAAGAAGAGAATGTCAGGGGCAGCAGCTGGGTTCTGTGAGAGGCCAGCGACCGAGGCAGGCAACAGGCAGCAGGTATCATATATGGCAAAACGAATAAAGAGATATCATGAAAATGAACGAAATATTCATAAAACTAAACGTGGGAATATAGGAAGATAAACCTCAAGATCGCAAGATCAGACCCCCTTCCGCCCACTCGGTCGCTTTAAACGAAACACGAAACAAATGGCGATTAAAACGAAGAATAAACATATCAGAAAATTAAGTACAAGGTCAAATACACGTTTGAACGGAAGTGAATTACAACTAAAGGGAGGGGGGGGAGAAGGAGCCGTCCACAATGGCTGGGGAAAGTAAACATGGGAAATCGAAACAGAAAAAGAGAAGAGGGAAGAAAAGGAAAGAAAAAAAAGATTCATCATATATTCCGTCCGCTCCCACCACATTTACTACTAAGTGTTCGTTTTATTCACTGACGTTTCCTGCTTTTTAAATTAATCTCCCATCACATCATCGTCAGTTTCAAGTTCATCAGGGGCTGGATTGAGTTCCAAATCTTCATCGGCCGCTCCCGTACCAGGTCTCTCCTCTTCGTCATCGATCAGCTCGCGAGCCTCTAAGTCATCTGCCTCGTCTTCTTCTGCACGTCCCATCTCCTCCTCGTCATCATCGTCATCTTCAACTATCTCTGTTGACTTCATTTTCCCATTATTCTTCCTCGACAACGCACCTGCAGGCCCAGACCCATTAGTTCCTGCTTCTTGAGCCTGATGTCTCCCTTTTTCCTTCGTCGGAGCAACTCGCCTCCCCCCAGCCTTAGCAACATCAAGGAACGCCAAAACTTCCTTGTAATTTTGCCCAAGGCGACCTTTGTTCAGCAAAAGTTTCTGCTTCAACTTCCCACTTTGTCCGCCGGAAACATCTAGCACACTGCCAACTATAGCAAGGACGATCTTGCCGGTGAGTTGGCATAATTTTTGCTCGGCCAATAGTACTTTCCGAGTTCGATGGGCCGCCAGTATCTCCCGTGCTTCCTCGTCGGCTTCGTCTTCGTCATCATCTGATGAGCTACTGTTGATATCCGACGGTGAGTCCATAGGCTCGTCATCGTCTGCTATTGCAACAGCTTCTAGCTTCCGTCCAGACTTCTTAGCAAATGCCCTTTCAGCTGCGTCGTGCATACGGGAAATTATAGCTTGAGTCTTTGGGCTGATTTCTTGCACCAAGCTTTGGATTTGGAGGGCAACTTCTTCATCCAACGAAGGGATGAGGTTCTTTGCCCGTGATCCAGGATTGCGAAGCGTTCCAAGCACCGTTTGGAGGTCAAGAAGCGTAAGTGCTGCAGAGACTCGAAGTTCATCAAGCCCCGAACGGCCTTGCATTATTGATGTGAGGGTTGCGACAAAGGCATCTCGTCGAGCTGAAAGCGAATCGAAAAATTCAGTATCAAAGGACGGATCCCCTGATGATAGCGCAGCTGTCACAAACCGCACCTTCCACATAAAATAAATAAGAAGGGTTTTAAAGCTGTTGGTTACAAGTTCGAACTCGAGCCTCTCAACATCCTCATCTGAGTCTTCCGCCCGGAGGCCTCGTTTGCTTAAGTTGAGAATAATATCAACAGGAGGCTCCCTTGAGACTTTCTGTTTTTTAGAGGACGAACGAGGTTCAGCTTCCAGAATGGAGCTGCAGTCGGATATACTCGCGAGGTTTGAGATCCGCAAAACCGTATTAGACAGGGAAGTAAGAACACTAACAGAAAGAGCGGGCGATTCTTCCGGGCCTTTAGTTACAGATAGAGTGCGTAAAGCTTCAATGGTATCATCCCACAGCTCCTGTACTTTCGATTCCATAGTTTCTTTGAGTTCATCGGAAGTGCGCGCATGTAAGTAAGCCACCGTGGCTTCTGAAAGAACAGCCTGGTGGGAATGCGTCAAAAACTGTTTATTGATGTTGCCGATGAGGTCCGAATATGCAGTCGCATCCTTCTGAAGATCCTGGATTAAGTTGAGATCGACCAGATGTTCGAGCCTCAGAATAGCAGAGGCAGCTTCGGGTGACGAGCCAAACTTATTCAGCAGCTGGGGGATGATCTGAGATAAACTGTGCGCAATATATTCTTGTCGCTCCTCCATCCTCTCCACCAAAAACTTGGGCTTCCTACCCTTCTTATCGGTATCGGATTTGGAGATGTCCATGATATGCAATTTCACGGAGGAGCTGAGAACTTCCAGCAAGACACTTTCTTGGCCTTCACTTAGTTTATATAGCTGTTTCACGGTATTGGCAGAATCATCGTCGCTCGAGGTCTCTGGAATTTGCGAGTGGTCATAAAGAAGATATCCAGCCAAATGTTCCCATTGTTGGAGCTCTTCGAAATGGGAGTATATAGCTTCCGTCGCGAGCACGAACCGTGAATCAATGCGACCATCAAAACTTGTTCGTGCCAATGAAAGATTCTGGTCAGCTGGACCCTCCGATTGCTGCCCATCGTAAACCTGAAGCACGTCCACTAAACATTTGTATTTGATCCAAGAACGGCGAGGGGTTTCGAAATTGTCTTCGTCGTCGTCGTCCATAAACGATTCGTTTAGTTCTTCCTCCAAACTCTCCGTAAGAGCATCATAGACGTCCTGGATATTCTCAACGAAAAATCTGCCAGCAGCTTTGCGCACGCGAGGCTCGCTGTCGAAGACAAGCTGACCAATGCTGTCAATATCGTCTGGCTCAAGCAATCCTGCCTCTCTAATTAAATCTAACAACTCGACAACAGCGGAGCGGACACTAGGTTCAGCATCCCTGACAGCCATTTCTACCATCCGTGGACGAAATCGCTCCGTGAAATCGCGCAACCCGGCAATATTATCCTTGTTTTGGTAAAGTCGATGGAGCTGGTTCACCACGACAGATCTAGTGTGAGCGACGGTGTCTGAAAGGACCCAACCCAAATATCGCAAGTATTGGCCGTCGAAAAACATTTCCCTGTACGTATTAATCCAAACCCCAAGTGCGGTGACGCACTCAGCCCGAATTTTCGGATCCACGTCTCTATAACGATGGACAAATACGGTGTTAAAGGAGTCATGAAGCCAGCCGTCAATAACTTCTAGTTTCTTCACTCCTTCTTGCACCTTGGATTGCATCGCATCAGCTCTCCCTTTATTTACCGACTTTTTCTTCCTCTCCGTCTCCAGTTGCTTTCGAGTGTTTGATACTGTTAGGGAAACTTCTCTAGCAACATCGCACAACGTCGTCACGATTGCAAGCGAAATTGTTGTTGCGGTATGTCTGAACGGTCGAATAGGGGCAGAAGACATTGATGTCACCCAGACTAGGATGTTTTCGACAAGGGCAGAATCACTGTAAAGGACTGATGAGCTGTGGATAGTCCGGATGAGAGACCCGAAAAAACTAGTTAGGATGTCACGAAAGGGCTTGAATTTTTTGGCTCTCGAGATGAGGGGGTATTCGGTAATGCTCTGTGTCTGATATTCTTCTTGTAGGTCATTCAATCGGTTGGCAACATTATCGACATCTTCGATATCGTGGTCGTCTACCTTCAAATCCGTTCCCGCACACCTCAGGATGAAATTAACAAGGTCGGTCATCCCTTTGACATTGTGATCCTCGTATTTTGTAAGCCACTCCGCTGCGACAGCATCGGTAGTGTGACCTCTCGCGAAAACCTCGGCTGAATAAAAAGAAAATATTTCGTGTCAGTAGATAAAATTTTGACAAATCGGCAGGAGTTATAGGGTTTCATTCTCCATACCATATAGGCCCTCCTCGTCCGCAAAATCACTTGGTCTTGCCCGAGGCCTCTTCGATCTCGAGGCTGGCCGATCCCCATTGACAGCAGGGCGGAAAGTAAGTTCAGTCGTGACACCATTAGTAATTTTTGGTTTCTTCGTTGTCCGCTTCGTACTGGGCTTTTTGGATTGCTTGAACTCCCTGTGCGCCTTATTCTTCTGCTTCTTCCTGGAGGCTGCATTCTTTCGCGCGGCCTTCTTTCGTTCCTTAAGTTCTTCTTCATCAGGTACATCATCCTCACTTTCTTCCTGGTCGTCTTCGTCTTCGTCTTCTTCTTCGTCATCCTCGTCTTGACTCTCTTCTACACCATCAACCCCGCTTTCTCCCGCATTTGACGCGTCGTTCTCATTCCCATCCTCGTCCTCATCTTCTTGTTGAGCAGCGCGCTTCCGTTTCGTCGGTCCACTACTCCGCGCCGGGCGGTCCGAGCTATAAGCAGCAGACGAAAAAAGTTCAGGTTTCCTTTTCGCCCGACCAGACTTCCTTCTACCACTCGAATTTGCGGGTGCTGAACTGGCCACTTGCGGACTTGAATCACGTTCATCATCCTGAACGGACACATCCATCTTGTATCGTATGCGACGACAGAATCCCCTTGCCTTTTTTTCGGCCCCGGAATTAGTAGGGTCTGTTGTTGATTTTGCGCGTGGGCTTCGGTTCTCGAGATATCAAACAGTGACGCGACTTGGGTAGGATTTCGAGAAGCGGGCAACAGGTAACGCGTTTGGTCGTAAAATGGCAGCAGGGGTAGAGGGAATAAGACGTTTTTCACAGATAACAAAAAGGACAGTGATGGCAGGCACTGGTCCTGTGATTGGGAGAAATATCAAAGCGAGCGGTCGAGATGTCAATGGACAATGCTATCCAGGATAAAAACCCGCCTGCCTCAACTTTCTGGCAACAACGCGCGCATCTGGGGAGAGATTTCATTGGGGGGTTGGCCGCAGCATTTCCTTTTTGGGCCAAGCGCCTGCTGATGGTACGGAGCTAGTGTACGATATGGTATTTATTACTGGATTTTTCTGTGGAACTGGGCATTTTCCCATGGCATGTGCTGTACTTTAACATTCTAAATATCGGCTGCGTACTATACGGTAACGTTATCCAATACCATACATGACCCCCATCATTTGGTGCGCATTGATAAAGAACCTCCGGATAAATACAGAGCTCATACAACTCTAACAATACGTACTTGTAATGGATAAGCAGAGTTTGCGCATAACTACTACTCAGTACGGACTAGTGCATAAGTGCATAAACTTCCCATTCCCCAACTTACGCAGCAACGGAATTGCATCACGGCTTTCCCATGAACCAGATCCATCCCGGGTTGGCAGTCTAGATGTACCCCCCATTGGACCTCAATGTCAATTAATGTTCAGGACAGGTTGCCACCACCCATTTAAACTCTTTCTTTTGTCCTCCGTTCTCCCCTTCAGACCAACTCACTATATAGGCGGACAAACCCGAAGAGACTTAAACCAAGTTCATTTATTCTTCCCAACCCAAATACTATATATACACCTCCACACACACAGCTCATCCATCCAGCACTCATTCTAATCAATTTTTTTCCGTGCTTATATGCTTATATACCTTTTGACAAGCCATACCCAAAATGCACAAAGCAAGCAATAACCTTCCCTGGAAGGAACACATATCTTCAAATCTTCCAAAGGCCCCCTTTGCTTCTCCCTTTGCAACAACACATACTGCTCCAGGCCGCGGGGAGGCCGTCCTCTCCGTGCTTCCGCCTTCACTCACAACCATCTCTACCCTGTCGTACAAGTACCCTTTGAAGCTTCTTGCACGGACTCCTGCAACGCCACTCCATTCCAAATACCCTGAATCTGCAACCACTCCTGTCCACCTCTACCTGCTGACCTATGGTGGCGGGCTACTCCCTGGGGACCACATCGATGTCTCGATCACCCTGCAGCCGGGGACGAGATTGGTGTTGACAACCCCGCAAGGAAGCACCAAGATTTACAAGACAGAACGGACAAGGATGGCGGATAAAGGCGGGCGGCCCGTGGCCCAACTCGCCGACAGCAACAGCAACGGTGTTAAAGTAGGAAGTATCGGCCGTAATAGCAACTCTGAACCTTGCAAGAGTTCGCAGGTGCTGGACGTGAAACTGGACAAACAGACGGGTCTCTGTTATATCCCCGACCCGTCACAGCCGTTTCAAGATAGCCAGTATGAGCAGATACAGCGGTTTACGCTTCTGGAGGACAAACATACGGACGATTCGAATTCTAAAAGCAACGACGGGCCTAGCCTCTGTGTCCTCGACTGGGTAACCCAAGGCCGGACTGCGCGGGGTGAGGACTGGGACTTCAAATCCTGGAAGGGGCGGAATGAAGTCTGGTCCGAGGACCGTGCCACCGGGGAACGCAAACTCCTCCTCCGCGACACTGTCGTGTTGGAAGATGAAACAAGATACCACAAGGATGAAGATGGGAACTTACATCCTGTCCCCGCTTTGGATTCTCATCCAATACCACCCCCACATCCATCATCACCGCCAACAGCAACGTCAGAATTCCCATCCGAACCCGAAACCATTAACCCCTCGCCCCTCTCGATCCAAGAGCGCACGCGCCCCCACGGGATCGTAGGAACACTGATTGTCCACGGACCCCTCTTCGACTCCCTCGCCTCCTCAATCATGAAACAATTCTCCTCACTGCCACGTATTGGTGGACAGAATTGGGCTGCATCTAATGTGGGCCCTGCCCCTACCACCCCTATCAACAATGCCTCCGAAAAACCTCCGGTAACTTGGACGGCGTCACGCGTGCGGTCAGATTTCGTTCTTGTCAAATTCGGAGCAGCGGATTTCGAATGCGTGAAGGCGTGGTTGGGCGAATTGGTGAGGACGGAGGGGAGTGTTGAGGGGGAGTTTGGGACCGAGGCTCTGGGGTGTTTGTAAGGGGAATGTCGTTTGTTTTTTTTTTTTTTTGCTGTCATTTCCTTTTCTTTGTCTGTTCATGATCCATTTTATGAATGTATGAATGTATGTACATATGCGCTGAGTTGCGATGGCAGGCCGCTGGAACCGCCTATCAGTATGAATGCTAAGCGCGGCTGGCTACGTGCACATATATTTGGGGGTTGGAAACTTGTTTTGTTTTGTTTTGTTGTTTTCGTATTGTTTCGACACATGTGCTATGTTGAAGAGGCACCCGCGTGTTGTGTTCTTTACAACGCTGGATCACCCTCTTCTATTTTTGTTTATACAACTTCAAGAGGCTTTTCATGCTTTTCATCACAAAAGAGCAAGAAAAGCCAGCGAAAGGCAAATAAACAATGCAGAAAACCGATTGCTCATTTGTTCTGTAGAACAATCAGATCAAAGCAAGAAACGCGGGTACTACTAACCCTCAAAAAGAATTAGGCAAATGACAGGATACATCACCTCTACAGTTCATGAGTCCGGCCACTCATAAAGGAACGAATACACACAAACCAACAACCAAATCGAATCCCAAATCGCATACCAATTCTCAATAATTATTAGGTAGGAAAGCGAGGGTGAAACTAGTAATTCCCAGACTCGCATCCAGGATACCAATGTCTAAGTGCCATCAAACCAAACACCTGTCAACTCAATTAATCAAAACCCAAGCCCACACAAAATCTCCCATCTATGACAGGTATAACCAAAAGCTGCTCACTCTATCCAGATTGATCAAAGCCCACACACCCGCTCATAATGCCAAAAAGAAAGGTCAAACAAACCAAACTAATCAAAAGTCCGTACTTTACTGTTTTTCATTGCCACAGCCTAGTCCCACCCCAATCCCTCCCCGCCGCACTTTTCAAATCATCGACATTCAATATATCCACGCCCTCGCTGATCAGCACGGTCCAGAGGTGATTTCGCAAACTGCGTGGCCAGCTGGGGATGGACCAGTAGCGTGCTTTAAGGCCCCGTTGATGCGCATTGCGAACTTGGGCTCTGAGCACGTCCATTTGTCTCCGAGTTAGATGAAAACGCCAAGGAAACCCGATGGATTTTTTGAATGAAACTGATGCATAGTAGCTGTTGTTGGTATTGTAGATGTTTGGATTGGGTGCTTCTTCGTTCCTGCAGGTTCTAATGGGGGGATTTTCGAGGGGTTGGGCAATATATTGTTTTGTAGGGCGATTCTGGAGATAGCGTCGGGATCTAATGAAATACGTTTCGTCTAAATCGGGATTGTTGTCATCTTCATCGGGAAGGTTTAGATTTGAGGGTTGTTGGGTATTTGGCATGGCGGCCTCCATCCCCAACGCATCGAGCGGGGCATCGAAGAAGACATCTCTATAGGTATCATTGGTGGTCAGTATGCTGAAAGGCGCTTTTCCCGTCGCAACAACCGTAATCGGCCCTTCGGTCACACCCGTCCCATTAAAATAACTAAGATAGCCACGGTCACGTAGCGGAGAAAGCTGGGAAAGGAGATATGGCCAAGCATCAACTGCCTTATTCTTGAAGTCGATAAGCAGTACGAGGGTCTGAGACGGTTTGGTATCAAACACGCCGTTTGGTGGTCTATTGGGTAGGGGATGAAAACGGGTGATAGTGTTCTGTTTTTCTAGGATCTCGACAAGGGGGTCGATATACAACTTCGTCAAAGTCCGGTGTGGGGTGAGAGACCCCGTAGTGTGGCCAACGAAGAGATCGTCGTCAAAGAGCCAGATGTCTGCCTCTACACTGATGCAGCCAGCCTCGAGGGCGGAGTACAGAGGTACTGGGCGCCAATAATCGTTGTGAGAATGGCATGGGATGGGCATAACACCTCCCGTTGTATCAGTAGGCCAGCGAGAAAGATATTCACCTAGTTGGCCGGGGTGACCCCAGCGAGAAATGACCTTTTCGATGTCACTAGGGAAGAAAGACGCGAACGCCCCTAGGGTCAGAGTGACAAACTGGACCAATCCTCTGTTGTTATCTCCAGCGTTAGCCATGTTCCTGATCTAATCCACTTCCATCAATTTCTTCAATTGACACATTGAGGGAAGTTTCGTAATAGATAGGGGAAGGATAAATAATAGATTGACAAGAAGATGCGAGAAGAAAGGAAAAAGAATAGTGTTGTATAATAACAGGGGAAGGGAAGCACCAACAGCACAACTAAAACAGCCATGATGCAAAATAGCAACAGACGCCCTTTCCCTTTCCTCGGCCTGTTCCTCGACGGTTTGGCGATTCTGCGGACACAAGCAAGGCAGGAAGCCTGTAGAGAATAGGTTTGCGTATTTCCTGCAGGCTTGCGAGGTGACGTTGGCCAGACGTTGGAGAGCAGGGCTGATGACGGTGCTGCATAGTCCTCATCATCGTCAATATCATAGTTTGGCCCGTAGTGACCCTCTGCCAGTTCCAGAGATCGATTGTTGTCATCATCTTCCTGCCATGTTTGACCCCGTGCAGGGCCAGGCTCAAGTCGAGGAGTAGATGAGGGCGTCGTGGTACCAGTACTTGATGTCGATGAAGGCTGGGGTGGAAGCATTGTATCCCGAGGGCTGAAGGAAGATGGCATATTTATTTGACCACCTGAACACAGATGGACAGCAACATATAACTTTTTTCTATATCGTTCTGGAGTAAATCTGATCATACATCGTCAAAGGTCAATCATAGAAAATTAATAATATCATATCGACCGCCTACGCGAATATACTCATATATTCATATAAATATATACATATATACATACTAGTAATAATATATATATCAGCACGGACATATAAGTGATACGTGAACTTCAGAGAGGGGTGGATGGGTGAATTCCGGCGTTATTATACTTTTACACTACTCCGTAAGCTGTACACTAATCCATCATCAAATAATTCAACGGCGACCCAACTAAGAGTAGCCCAACTCCAGTTAAAGGGTCACTAGCCCCATGTTCAACAAATGCGGTATATCGGAGTGTACTGGTTGGAGTTGGAACACGCCTCTGAAACTACCTTCAAAAGTGTCGGGTAAGGAAGATGACCTGGGGAGGAACTTTACTACTCTACTGTGACAAGCTCGGGCACATTAGATACTATATACCGGCAAGCCAGATAAGGCGCATAGGTGCTGCTGTTGGAGATGCTGTCTTGGCTTCCCCCATCCTTAACATTGCGCAGCAGCATATTCTCTAGGTAAAAGAGCAGATATCTTCAGACAATACAACAAACCCAATGGTGAACGTGCAAAACATACATAGGACACACAAAACATATTGATTTAGAGAAAAAAGAAACCCCATTTAACTTCCCATAATAATCCGAAAAACTCCAATTCCACAATTAACTCCGAAACCATACCGATCCTCCATTATCAAACCGCCAAACTTGCAACTTGCAAACCCCTGGTAGCCCCGATTTGAAAAGAAAAAAAAAAAAAAAAAAAGAAAAAAAAATATAGCACTAGGTTCCCTTTGACATTTTTCAGCGTGAATTCGCTTCGGGTTGACAATAGATTGACAATACAACTGCGTTGAAAATTAACAAGGAACATCCACGACAAAAATAGCCTAACATAAATAATACTCCCTACTTACCTCTCTCAAAAAAAGATAAAAGAAGCAAAAGAAGAGAGAGAAAAGCGTGAAGGGAACTGCATAGATGGGCTTGGTGCCAATAAAAAATACTGTCCCCATAGGCTTTCTTTCTTTTAGGATCTCTTTGACCACGCGGGAAGCCCACCCTTCTTACGGCTCGATGCCGCTTGGACCTGCGTGTATCTGGGACATTCAGAAGGGCTCTTGCCACTGGGCTTTTGTCCACACTCCGAGATGGTGCTCGTCTTAACTGTTTGGCCAGCGGTAATGCTGGTGGTGATATATTTGGTACACATGGTTGCTTCTCAGGCGCTGGTTTGTTTGGCGAAATTATCTATTTTCTCACTGTTAGTTCTGATATACGCTCAAGAGGAATATTCGGATATTATACTTCTTCTCTGCTAAGAATGTCTGTGGGATAACGTCAAAAGTTAGCAATGAGCCATGTTTCTCGAGAAATTGAAGCGCGCTCACCTTTCCCCTAGAAGTGGTCTGACAGGTCACCTTGTCCTGGTGTTAAGGATGTATCAGCCCTTGTATAAAGTAGACTCAAAAGACCACGCAGTTGAATGTGGGACCAAAGTAAGTATCTGTTGAAGTAAGGAGGCTTAGAGAGAGATTATATATGTATAAGCCATAAAGAGCGTGAAAATGCAGTTGGTTGGATAGAGGCCTTGTCTTTCAAACAAGACCTTCAATCATGACAAAACATCTAGAAACGCGGAGAAAACACTCCCTCTCGAAAGCGATAGCTCTCTGTATGCAGAGTGGGATTATTCTGGTGTGTAACAAACATTCCACTGGGAAGGAAGTCAGAAATTGCTAGCAACACATGGTGATCGACAAGCATTTTACATTGACTGCAACAGAAGTCACCAGCTGCTTAACCATGTTTCTCATGATGCCTAGCTTGATATCCAAACATAAAGATGAATTTTCATTGGAGCTGAACAAAATATATACCCAGGTCATGTAGAGCCCAAGAATCAGCATTTGTTGAATTTGGCGGCCAGGAGCATGATACTCCTGAAACGTACACTGCCATTTAAATCGCACACAGTGTCTATAACAAGACTAGGATCTGTTGCTTCCAAATCAAGGAGAATTTAGGAATAAAGGCATCTCAGCAGATACTAGTAACTTTCGAGTTTCGAAACATGGACGCCGCCAGTGAAGCCTCCTGTCACATCGCATAGCGATAGAAATTATACAGCAGTCACACAATATGAGTCATATCGTAAAATTGTTCGGCGCCTCTTGTCAATTTGCCCTGTTTCTATAGAGGGTTCGCAAGATCTAGAAAGGGGATTTTGTAATGTTTGGGTGGCGGACAATGAAGCAGAGAAACCAGCTTCGATTGGCAAGGGTTAGCGCTTTTAGTAGCGTAAAATACCGGTATAGAAAATTACCAAAAATACACCGCCTGGGAACCCTTCGAATTTTCCGCTCTTGAAAGATAGTACTATCAAAGCTTATTATTTGATTCTTCAAGTATCTATTATATATTTTAGGAAGGACACCAGCAACAATGCCTCACAAGCACAAGCGTCGCCAGAAGGATAATTCGTAAGTGTTCCCGTCCATCTAGGCCAATCTCGCCCCATTTTATATACAAGCCTCCATTCTAACCAAAGTCTCGATTGTTACTTGCAGCGACAGCTTTGACCTTCCTCCGACCAAAGTCGCAAAACCCCTCCCAGCAAAAGCCAGCAACAATGCAGACTCTAAAGCGTCCTCGAAGACAAAGCGCAAACTGAAGAAGCCCACCCAGGACTCCTTCAAAGATGATACTCCCAAGGACTTTCTGCGCATGATGCAGCGGTTCCAAAAAGCTACATCTGGAACAGCTCTACCCAAACTGTCCAGCCTAGAGGATGACGGGACGAAACCAAACAAGAAGCGGAAAAGAGGGGAACAGGAAGCTGGCACGAGGACTATGAACAGAACGGGAATGACGTCCAAACCCACGGCAGCCTCCTCGCAACCTCCTACCCCACTACCACCCTCCTCTTCTATCCCCAAAATCCTCCCCGGTGAACGCATGTCTGATTTTTCTGCCCGAGTCAACCAAGCCCTTCCCCTCTCAGGCATCTCGAAAAAATCGAGCTCTTCAAATATAAACAAGGATCCCGCACTCAAGAACCTACGAGAAAATAGACAGACTAAGCATGAACGGCGCCTGCTACGACTACAGCGGGAATGGAGGGAAGAAGAGGCGCGGATTAGAGAGCGTGAAGCAGCTGAGCGGGAGGAGAGGGAGGCAGAGGAAGAAGAGGTCAATGAGCAGTGGAAGGTTTGGGAAGCCGAGGCAGGCATAGTGAAGAAAAAGAAGACCACCACGGCGAAGAAGAATAAGAAAAAGAAAAAGAAGAATGGGAAAAGTGGCGTGTTAGGTGATAATGGCAGTGACGCTGATGATGTCGTCCAGCTCGATGACGATGACGACGATGATGATGATGACCCGTGGGCTAAGCTTAATTCCAGAGCGAAGGCGATGCAGCCTGCTAACCCGCTCGCTGTTGTGCAGGCGCCTCCTACGCAGCTGGTGAAGCCGAAGGAAAAATTCAAGGTAAGCGGGATGGATGGTGCGAAGGTCAATGTTGCCAATGTTCCCGCAGCGGCGGGGAGTTTGCGAACTAGGGAGGAGTTGGCGGAGCAGAGACAGAGCATTGTAGACGAGTACAGGAGGATCATGGCAGAGAGGAGAGGGTGAAGAAATGTCTATTTTACTTTTACGCCTTAGTTTGAAGATCATTTATTAAAATTAGCAACTATCCCAAACTCCAGAATCAATAGTTAGAATAGGCTGGATTCATTTTACCATGAGTTGCACTCATCTAGATTTCAAAATAAGGTCTATGATCAAAGTTGTGTATTGTTGCATTATTTCACATGGAAATTTTTATAATATCTATTCATCATGAATATGAAACTTCAAAGCCCTAATTAAAAATAAATAAACGCCTTTGGAATGCTAAAATGAAAAGCAAACGTTAACTTTTTTAATCTTGCTGGAATCTCACAGGCAGAGATCACATAGGTATCACGACAGAAAAAGGTATAAACACTAGTTTTTAATCAACCCTCAACTATATCTCCGTCTAATCTTGGTCTATCCC
Source organism: Emergomyces africanus (assembly GCA_001660665.1). Lineage (NCBI taxonomy): Eukaryota > Fungi > Ascomycota > Eurotiomycetes > Onygenales > Ajellomycetaceae > Emergomyces > Emergomyces africanus. The sequence continues at coordinate 14,773 of LGUA01000042.1, forward strand.
TCCTTAATTGCCCTAACATACTCTGCAGCCCTGGCCTTAACCTCATCCACCATCTTCTCATTCGCGCCGCCAGCTTTCTCCTCGAACGCTAGCCACTTCTTGAAAAAGAACTTGGCCTGTTTATCCTTCAACTTCTTCGGCCCAGTCTTAGTCCCATCCGCAGCAATGCCATGTCCCAACCCCAGGATTCTTTCAAACAATCTCCTCACCTGCTCCACGTCACCGTGCTTAATCTCCAGATCAAGTAGAACATTCCACAGATCAACACGCTTAGGGAAAGAGGAGAGAAGGCCTTCGAATATCGTTCGGCCACGTTCAATGTCGCCGTTTGGAGAGCGGAATTCCAGCTGACCGAATTTGGAGGTGATATCGACGTGGGTATGGGCGGGGAGAGATTGGATGGCGCGTGGAAGGAGTGCGCGTCCCCGTTCGGGTTCAGCCAGGGTGTCGAAGAGGAACGTGGCGAAGTTTAGGTAGATGTTTGACGATTGGGTGAATTTTTTCTTGAGAGTGGTTTGGAAGAGCTCATCGGCTTTCTGTGTATGGCAATATATCAGTAAAAGTTTCCCATATAAACAAATTGACGTGTGAGGTAAAGCAACCGATTTTTAAAGGCAATGTAAAAACGTACATCATTCTTTCCCGATTGGATGTAAATGCTAGTCATCCTCTCGTGGATCTCCTGCGGATCATTGTATTGACAGGCACGCTTGAAGACAGCCTCAAGCGTGTCGTCGTTCCCAAAGGTGTTCTCCAAGTTGAGCATCGCGACCCAGATGTTAAACTTTTCCGTATCTTGGCCGATACTTATTGATCGAAGCGCTCGCTCCGCAATCTCTCGGGCCTTGTCAACCTCGCTAAGTTCAAGTTGGAATGCCATGTATTTCAACCAGAGCAAACTTGAGTCAGGTTCACCAAGTAATAGGCGCTCGTAATCTGCGATAGATTGTGGGCCGTTGGCATCAAGATCACCCGTTCTATCAACTTGAATCTCCGGCTTTCGACGCTTCTTCTTCTTTGTAGCTGCTTGATCATCGGAATCGGAGTCGGAATCATTGTCCTCATCGGCCCCAGTAGTAGTGTTTCCAGCCCAGTCAAATCCAGAGGTGACCAGGCCTCCCCGGACACCGGCAACCTCAGTTCCGGCCATTTGTACATCTTCGTCACTGGCATCATTTTCACTGTCATCGCCAGTCAACCCGTCATCCAGGCTAACCCCTCCCATTGATATGTCATCGCCAGATTCAAGTTCAAGATCGATGCCACCCTCGTCCTCGCCTTCACTCAAATCTTCCTCGTTTTCATCTTCACTGCTCTCACCATTCGATTCGTCATCGATATCTTGGAAATATGAAGCCTTCAATCCCAAAGAAATCCGCTCGTTATTATGGTCGATCTTGATAATTTTAGCCTTCACAATATCACCCTTCTCAAAGAGCTTCCGTGCATCTTCTACTTTCCCCTCCGCCATCTCCGTTCGATGGCATAAACCACTAAGATTGGCAGTTCCATCAATCACGATGAAAGCTCCAAATTCTTCGACATTGCGGACTTTTCCAGTCACAATCTGGCCACGCTTCAAATCTCTGATCGTGATTGGTGTCTTATAGTTTGGCTCGAGGACCGATTCCTTCAGGCTCATCTGAAGTTTGTTGGATTCGGCATCCACCAAAATTATCCTTCCGCGCACGAGCTGGTCGACCTGGAACTCGTTCTGCCACTCTTTAATATAGGAATCTGAAAGATCTGAGATTCGAACGTAAGCCGTAACGTCATGGCCCAGTGTGACGAATAGGCCATTGTTGGCAACCCTCCGGATAAAACCACGAACGATGTCATTAACCTTTAATTGGTTAATCGATTTTATCTCCGGATCTTTAATGGGTAGTGATGAGCTGAGGATCCTCGAAGGTCGAACGGAGAGCAATATCTTCTTGTTAGGGACGTCAACGTCAACAACGCAGACGCGGAGAACTTCGTTTTTGTGGAAATCTGAAGGGTTCGCTTTCGTGTAGTCATCGCACATATCTATCAAATTGATAGCACCAACTGCAGTATCGTTTAGCTGCACAAGAACCTGGCGTTCGGTAACTCTGGTGACTCGCCCAAGTAAAATTTCGCCTTTTGAAAAGTCCGATATCGCTGTTTTATTTGGAGACCCTCCATGCCTTGCAGAGAGATCAAGACGATTCTTATCCGTGTCAATCCCAGTGACATGAACCTTGAGTGCAGAGCCAACAGGGAAATTCTTAGCGATATCACCTACGAGTGACAAATTGTCCGACAGGTCAGTGAGTCGCAGCCTTCCGCGGATATTCGGGGAGATATTTATCCAAAGACAATCATCGCTGATATTATTGACGAATCCTATCCATGAAGATCCAATTCCGACTTTGTCAAGGCTGAGAGGGTCGAAGTCATTCGATTCGAAGGAGCTAGGTTTCGCTGAAAGTTCAAACACAGGATACTTTCCGCTCCGGTGGCTAATTGGAAGGAACTTGTGGCTGCGGGCATCATGGATACCAAGGATTCGTACGGGAATTATCTGCTTGGCCTTAAAATACCGCAATGGCTGTTTGCGGTCCTTAATGGAGTCCCAACTATCGAATACCTCTGAAACATCGATCCGGCCTTGAATGTTTTCCGCTAGCTGCACGTTTATCTGCGTTTCCTTCACGGACATAATCTTCGCCTTGGTGATTCTACCAAAAGTCAAATCGTCCAGAGACTTGATATTATCGTCGACAGGATTGACAGATGACAAATTGACGTCGTTTGCGGGCTTAACACGATCGGACGCACGTCGCCTGTTCGTTTGTGCCTCCTTCAAGGTTAAAATAAACCTTTGGCGATCGTCTTCAATAGACTGCACAGTTAACGATATTGGTTGCGCCAGGGCATATCCGAAGTTGGGTTTATTTACGTGGTCATCGTCCACAAGTCGTTTTGGGACAAATCCTGTAAGGCCTCCCAAAAATTCCACAAACAAGCCGTCTGCAATTATGTTCTTCACGTACCCAGTCACTTTTAATCCTTCCTGAAGATCCTCAAACTTGTCAGGTAGCTCCCCCCGTTGACGGGCCTGCTTCAAGCTTGGCTTATTCGTGACCTTGATAAGCCGGTGAGCCTTCTGCATATTGAGGATTAAAAGCTCATTAAGCTTCTGGCCGACTCTAATACGAGCAAGGGCAGCCCCATTTCTCGAAGATTGACCATCAGCAGCATGTGCTGCATTTAACCTAGCAACTAACCCAGAATTCTCCAGCCTTAAGAGTATATCTTCACTAGATTTTTCAAAGACGGTGCCTGAAACGGTGTCTCCAGGATGCATATTCTCAAATGCATTTTTGTACGATTCTGTGAATGACGACGGGTCCTTGCAGGAGACTACCAGCTTTCTCAACTCCGCGTCAACACTCAAAGCATGCACGTTCACAACTTGTCCGACACTGAAATGCTGAGCGGGATCCTTGATGTATGCTTCGCTCATTTCTGAAACGGGGAGAAAGCCCCGAACATCGCCGTAGAACTGAACAATTGCCCCATGAGACTGGATGCTGATAATGGTTCCTGGTGATTGGTTCCCTGGAAGAATGCCACTATAATCTTTCCAGGCCGGCGATTCGCTGTTTAACAACGCCTTTTTCAAAGTAAGTCGTAACTGGCGTTTTTCCAAGTTCACAGACAGGATCCTAGCAGAAACCTGTGCTCCTTCGCGAAATTTCTTTTCCGGGTGCAGCAGTTTAGTATCTGACATGTGCATCCCTGGAACCAACCCAGAAATGCCATCCGCAAGAGAAACGATAAGCCCACTGATACCATCCGGTCCAATGAGGAGTTTTTCAATCTTTCCCTTGACTACTGCGCCGACTGTAACGTCCTCAAGACGAAGGAAAGGCTGGTCGATGACTTTCCTCTCGAAAGACAGAAGATATAGGTCATCCAGGGCGCTGAAACCAACTATTCTTGCCTCGTGTGTAGAATCAATCTTGTACGGCCCCTGCGTCGCAGATATGCTGTCGACCTTGTTATCAGAGAGTTTGGAAATATGAACGAATCCGTAGTACTTGTCATTAAACAAAACGTAGACACCCAAACCCGGTTCAACTTTAGTGACTTTTACTTCGGGGATAACGGCAGATATGGCAGGGATATCCGCAGAACTAGATCGCGGGTTAAAAACTGTTGGCGTAAACTTGACAACGTGGTCCAAGATGGAAAATCCGAGTTTCAAAGGTTCGACAGTGGGAAATGTGCAAATAAGTCGACCTTTTATTTTTGCTCCAGCATGATACTTCGCGGTGATATCTTCCTTTCCACTAGTAGTACCTGACTGGACTAAATCAACAACAGCATCGAGCATTCCCATGATCTTTCCAGCCATTCCATTAGAGGTAACTTCGGTCAAAAGGATCTCTGCTGCTGTTCCGGGAAGGAAAGCGTTAATAGTAGGCGCAGAGGTCAAAAAGTGTGACTTTTTAATGGATCCAGCGGTTGGAAGGCTAGCGGATAGCTTCACGACGCTACCGTTCGCATTATGCCCGGTGACAACACAGAGGAAAACAGAGCCTTCCTTTATCTGCGACACCTGGAGATCATGAGGTATTTCTTTCGAAGACATGAACCCTTTTGTTTGGCCGTCCTCCAAACCGAGATCCATCACGAGGCCGTGATCCTCCACACTCAGTACTGAGGCTTGTACAGTGGCATTGACAACCAGATCAGATTTAGAAAGTCCCGAATTCGCCTCACGAGGGTCTACTGAAAGCTGAATGTGTTTTTTCCCCTTCGTTTTACCCTGATTCACTTCAGTTTCGGTCGACGTAACGGACGCTCGTAAGTATTGACCCAATTTGAAGTATGACTTCAAGTCCAGGTCCTCCTCTTCGTCGTCATCGTCTGACCCATCATTTTCGTCTTCGTTGCTGTTCAGGAGCTTCTCGATCTTTTGCTGGAGTGTCCTCGAGATCGCGGTAAGGGGAACGTAGCCAGTTAAATTGTTTGGAAGTGACAAGGCAATGTCATGAGCATTGATGCTAGAAACTTGGCCAAGGACCTTAGAACCTATGACAATGCGCTTTAAAAAACAAAAATATTAGCAGTGTTATCCAAATGAATTCACCGTTCATTACGGAATAAGCTACCTTAAAGTTGAGGCCTTCGATGCGAACACCCTCCTTGGCTGGCTCCTCAGAAGTCGTGTTCCTCTTGGATTTGGTCTTCCCCTTCTTGGCTTTGCTCCCAGGTACCTTGCCTGGTTTTTTCGGAGTTCCCTCCTCATCGTCGATATCATCCTCGCGCGCAGCCGCCTTCTGCTCAAAAAGAACGTCACGCGTTGCCTGAATCTGGATTTGTTTCTGCTCAAGCGGCGTTAAAACGTTTGCACCACCACGGGGAAAAGCAGGTTCCTCGTCTCGCAAAACAGAAACTGCCGGTGCCTTGGAGGGCGAATCTGAAGATTCTTTCGACTTTTCTGTCACACTCTTAGGCTTTTTCCCTCTACCATTCAGTTCCTTGTGCTGCCCACCATCTGTGACCTTGACTCGCTTCTGCGGTTGTCGAGAACCTACCTCATCGGGGGCATTGCCTTTCCGCTTGACGGGAGCCATCTTCATGACAGGAACTGGGTAGGAAAATTGACTGCCCACAGCTATTGACTGTGTCCTGTCAGCTCTCATTTCAACAATTTCTTTCTAGGGTGCGATGTTGCAAAAAAATCAAAATTTCTCTTTTAGGCTAAGCGCGGCTCGGCATCAGCAACACCGAGAGCCGAAACCCAAAACTGCCTCACCGCCTTCCTTTTACAGTCTAGCTCCTTACTTTAAAAAAAGTTGAAATGTGCACGCACCATTCTGACTAAGCTCTCGCGTCCAAAGAAGCGCCAAGACCGACACGGGCACGAACTCTCTCAGCTTCGCCTTGGTGTGTCGCGACGACGTGCAGTGGTGGTGTCTAGTTCCTCAATATCAAAAAATGTCTACGGATTAAACCTCCACCATTCCTCTTTCTTCCTCTGACCAATTCTTCCTGTTACCCTCGAACATCCCTTTAATATTCGTATATTCACATATATTGACTTCAATGTGTTAGATTTTACATTTCCTCTGCTCCTATATACCGGTTATGGAATCTGTTCCTGGGTCCTCATGCTCTCCATATGTCAGGTCGGACCCCCTTGAAGGATCCCAGGACACAGTTCCATCCTCTCCCCCTGGGTTCAATATACCTTCATCTCCTCCTCGAACGAAAACAAAAAAGCCCCCTCCTGTCACTCCTAGATCCTTCAAGCGATTCTTTACCCCGCGCTCTATTCTGGGTGCTCTCTCGAGTGGGGGGAATGACCGTCCCAATCGCCATATATTGAAAGATTCATGCTCTCCAGCTTTGAATCGTCTCGGGCCAGCCTTTGCCAGGATATCAGATGGGCCCCAAGATGGCTCAGCTAAAGCTTCAACACACGATGTCTTCTCAACTCCGCGCAGAAAACGGAAACTGTCCTTTTCTTCGAGCCCCCCACTTCAATCCTCTCCCTTGAGGAGAGTTCGGATTGCACCATCTATTCTTCACCATGACATAGACTCAAGCCCGAGGAGGCCGAAACTTGATGAAATTGGGTTTGAAACTGAACCTCGATTGGAGGCACCTAAGCCCAAGCAACGCACCTCTCCGCCTGCACCTTTACGCCAGTCTAGGGTACTTCAAACCTCGGGTGAATTTTTTATGCACAGCCTTTCGGATAATAGATCGAGGTTTCTAACACGTCGATACTGCTATGGTAAAGGTGTGTATTGTGAACCAGCCAGGTTTTTATCGCTCGTTGACTGATGGGATCTTCTTGAAAACAGCATGGCGGGACGAGGTATCCGACTTTTATAGCTTACCTGATGACCTGCATCAATGTTCTTATAGAGATCAGAGGGGCGAACGTCTCACTCTCCCATTTTGTACTGCTTCTTGTCATAGTATGTTATTTTTCGCTTCCTTTTCTCTCTTAATTCCTGCTTTCTTTCTTTTTCCCTAGCCTTAAAAACTGACCTTCTCCAGCCAATTCTCTGGTTGCGATTGGAGACGAAGAAGGAGGAGTCCGATTATTAGATTCAGCTAAAAACGAGAAACCCGGTTTCTCAAAGACATATCTATCATTTCAACCCCATACGAACTCCATCATGGACCTAGAATTCTCCTCGGATGACAGGCTTTTAGCCACTGCATCCGGTGACCAAACTTCGCGGATTATCGATATGCCTACGCAGACACCGATATACTGTCTATCGAAGCATACTTCCTCTGTTAAACGTGTGCAATTCCAACCGGCTTCTAATGACAATGTTGTTGCAACCTGTAGTCGTGACGGCAGTGTGAACATTTGGGATCTACGATATAAAGCTTTTGAAAGGCCAGCAATGCAACTACGTTGCTCTCTCGCATCCGACATAGACGATTCTACGAGGGTGCCATCCATTAAAATGAAATACCCCCAAGTATCCAACAACATCTGGCCTGCGCATGCCGAAAAGCCACGGTCCAAAACTGGTTCGGAAGCAGAAGCCCTAGCCCGTCGAGATGATATATCAGTCACCTCTATCGCATTCCTACACCCTGGCCGCGAAAATCTCTTCGTGACGAGCAGCGAGTCGAACGCCTGTGTGAGGCTGTGGGACCTACGGACCACATACTCGTTACGGCGCAAAACACCTGTCCCCCTGGCCATCACCAGACAACCAGAAAGTCACGAAAAATACCGCCAATTCGGGCTAACTTCCATGGCTTTCAGCGGTGATGGGAGTAGGCTCTACACCCTCTGTCGTGACGGCAGCGTTTATGCATACTCCACCTCCCACCTCACTCTAGGGAGCTGCCCAGAGATGGTACAATCCAGTTCAGGCTTCAAACGCTTTCCTGGCGACGAAGCCAAGCCTGGCTTAGGCCCGCTGTATGGCTTCCGCCATCCACACCTCCAAGTCGCCACCTTTTTTGTTAAACTCGCCGTCCGCCGGGCAGTCAACGACAAGAGTGAAATGCTTGCCGTTGGCAGCAGTGATAACTGCGCCATTGTCTTTCCCACGGATGAACGATACCTTACCTCACCCTCCTCTTCACCATCTCATTCTCCTACCTCCTTCCCGGCCGTTGGCAGTACCCCTCAAAGCCAACCAAGTTCTCGGTCACTACACCGCCACAACTTACGCAGATCACATTCCAGCATCGTAGGCTTATCGGGGCGTTTGGAAGATGCCGTCCCGATTTACCAACACGGTGCCGCGTTAGTTGAAGGACATCAAAAGGAAGTATCAGGTGTTTCATGGACTCATGGTGGCGAGCTCATCACTGTCAGTGACGATTTACATGCTCGATGTTGGCGAGAAGGGCCTGAGGCGCGGGACATGAGGCTGGGGGGCGACTCTGAGGGGAGGAGATGGCATTGTGGATGGGCGGATGTGAAAGACTCTGGCGATGATGAGGATGAGTAGAGCAAAGGGGAAAGGGAGAGGGGAAAAGGGAAGGGGTTTGGGCTCAACGCCGCTACTGCTGGTTTTGCTTATGGTTGTTTGTTTGGGAGTTTGTTTTTCCTATATTTTCCCTATATTTTTCCTGTTGTTTCGTTATTAGAAAGCTCTTTTTCTTTTTCTGTTCTTTTTTTTTTCTTTTTTCTTTTTTCTTGCTGCCGGGCATCTTGCTGTTACCAATTTTGATCATTCATACCCATTCCTGCATGTCCCCCAGACAATAGATGAAAGGAAAGCATAACTTAACGGTGTGTTTATCATACCATACCAATATATATCGAGTTAATTACTCGTTACTTCTCAAATTTAACAAAGCCTTGTAAGTTTGCCGTAGAAAATAAAAAGATTAATAAATCTACGAATGGGAGATATGGGGGACTCTCCTGCAGGCAGGAGGAAGATTCAAATTTCCAAACAGCTATATGAATGCAATACGAAACCCTTATTTTCAAAACTTTTCCCTGGATCCTCTTCCTTGGGGCCCTAATAAAAAGAAAAGGATATAGTTATATGGTATCAACCCAGTAAAAAGGCTTTTAGTTTACTTTATTTGTAAGTACACAAACTCCGAAGTCCTCTAGTGGTGCCCATGCCCATCATCTTCTGCCTTCCTCTCAGGATCAAGTTTAATCAGCGTATCAATCCTCATAATAGAAATACAGGCCTCCACTGCACTCTTCAACTGCTTCACTTTACTCATGCTGGGCTCCAAGACACCTGCCTTGACGCAATCAACAACTTTGCCTTTGGTCAAATCAAGGCCGTAGTTCTTGTACATCTTTTTCTTGGCAATTGCTTTCTCTTCCGCGTTGGCGTCTCCCTCTTGGACTCGCTGGGAGAGAGCATGGCGGACACGGAGTTGGGCGACGAGCTCGGACGAGTCCTTAGCGGCGTTAACAGCTAGGGTTTTGGGGATAACGAGGAGGGATTGGGCGAATTCGCCGATGGCAAGTTGTTCGCGGGAGCCCTTTTTGTTGTTAAATTTTGTTAACAGCTGTTTCTCATTTTTGAATAGTTGTTGTGATCTGTTCACTTCTGTGAACGGGATTTCAATCAAAACTTACTACTGTGACTGCAAATTCCTCAAGATAAATATGCAATGCAGTTTCAACGGCTCCGCCACCTGGAACGATGCTTCCACTCTCCAGAGTCCTCTTGACTGCGCAGAGAGAATCGTGAACGGAGCGTTCCATCTCATCGAGCTGGAAATCATTTGAACCACGGAGGATAATCGAAGCAGCAGTGTGAACCTTGGTCCCCTTGATCAGGATACATTCATCGTCAGATATCCGCTCCTGTACCACCTCTTCGGCGTGGCCCAAGCTAGAGGGTTCGAATTTGTCATCACCATTAAGATCGGATAGTGTGCTAACTAGGGTCGCTCCCGTAGCTTTGGCGATACGTTTGAGATCTTCCTTTTTGCATCTCCTAACTGCCATCGCCCCCTTCTCGACGAACATCTTGAGGCACAGGTCGTCAATACCCTTGGTGGTGAGAATTACATTCGCTCCTGCCTTTAATATCATCTCCACTCTCTCAAGGACAATTCCCGACTCTCGTTCACGGATCTTCTCAAGCTGCTGCGGGTCATCGATCGTAATGTGAACACCAAGCTTCATCCTCTCCTTCTGCAAGTTCATATCAAGACAAGCAATCTTAGCATCAGTAACCCGCGTAACCATAGCTTGTGAAGCAACTGTGCAGTTTAGAGCATATCCGTGCACAAGGACAGATTCAGTAGCACTCTTCCCATGGGCCTTGAGTAAGTTGACAGCCTTAACCGGGTATTTAACTTCATTTCGCTGAGTAGTCATTTTGACTTGCTGCATCGCGTCGACCACCATGTTGGCAAAGAAGTCCGCATCCGAGCCTATGATTTTGCTGGACATTGATGTCTTTGCAATGTTTATCAAACTATCCCTCCCTAGATGTTCGACTTTCGTACTGATATTCTCACTCATGTACTTCACGGCTTCGCGCAGCGCCAGTCGATATCCCGTGATGATTGTAGTGGGGTGTATCCGGTTCTTCATCAATTCGTTCGCTCGTCGCAGAAGCTCTGCCGCTATTAAAACAACGGAAGTAGTTCCATCACCGACCTAGACAGAATAAATTAGACGGAGATAGTGAAATAGCGAGGGGGGAGGGCGCCCATACCTCTTTGTCCTGTTGTTGTGCCAAGTCCACCAAGATTTTCCCCGCGGGGTGCTCGATATCTAACAAGCTTAAAATAGTTGCTCCATCATTGGTAACAGTAACATCCTAATCTTATATTAGCACCGCTGCTCAGCAGAAAAATAGTCAACAGGATGCACAGCATACCCCGATATCATCCACCATCATTTTGTCCAGCCCAGAAGGGCCGAAGGAGCTCTTCACCACATTGGCAATTGCTTGAGTCGCCAGAACTATCAAAACACGATGTAAGCAGAATAGTTTAAATGTTAAATTTGACAGTCACATACCATTCTGGTCTCGAATATCCGATCCACTGATTTTCTGTCCTCCAAGAACTGTGGAAAGCTGTTAGCTTCATTTCCGCGACACTAGAAAGAGTGGAGATGGCTCACAGAGCTGTCCCGCATTGCGAGGAGCCTCAAAAATTCCCGCCATGCCGAACGAATTTTAAAAAAAATCCAAAGGAGAAGTTTTGATGCGAAGATGGAAACTTGCTGGCGTCTATTGCTTCTGGGGAGTTTGCTGTTGACTTTTTGGTTTGAGTGGATAACCAACAGCCCCGTTCTGCCGTTTCAAGGCGGTGAGGTGTCAAAAACCATCCCACTCTGCCCCCCCCAAGATATATGACTCTTCCCGCTCCAGTTAGTGGACACAGCTTCAATTCCATAAATCAGTTGCAATTATTTACCTATCTTGAATATCCCAGAAGTTTGACATGTCAGAACAACAAGCGCAAGATCAAGTCGGCGCTCCAGCAAGCTCTTTACCAGCTGTCACCCAATCCCTGCCTGATCGCACGATGGGGTCCGCCGCTGGAGTGGAAAACCCCCCAGCCGGCGAATTATCCAAGAATGCTGCTAAAAAAGCTGCTAAGAAGGAAAAACAAGCTGCTGAGAAATCTGAGAAGTTGGCGAACAAGGGCATAGGCAAAGCGGAATCAAAAAAGAAACCTGCGCAGAAAGCAACCAAGAAGCCTGACGGCCCCGCCCTTATCGGTATTGATGTCTCCAAGGAGGAGGATTTCTCAGGTTGGTACCAACAGGTGCTATTGAAAGGGCAAATGCTAGATTACTATGATGTGTCAGGTTGTTTTATTCTGAAGGTATTTTCTCTTTCCTTGTGTTCTACCACATACTCCTGGAAACCCCCATTCTTGAGCTACTTGCTGATACATACTCATTTCCCAGCCGCATTCGTACTTCATTTGGGAGACGATTCAAGAGTGGTTTAACGATAAAATCAAGAAGATGGGCGTTAAGAATTGTTCGTTCCCACTTTTCGTCTCTGAAGACGTCTTAAAGAAGGAAAAGGACCATATAGAAGGGTTTGCAGCCGAGGTTGCTTGGGTCACTCATGCGTAGGTTTTGAACTTTGAAGAAAAGAAAAACTCCCTTTGCTTAACTGGTTTATTGCCTATACACCTGCTGACGTATGCGAAAGAGGAAATTCCCCTTTGGAACGGAAGATTGCTATTCGTCCCACGTCAGAAACAGTAATGTATCCATACTATGCCAAATGGATTCGAAGCCATCGTGACCTACCCCTCCGGCTTAATCAATGGAACTCTGTCGTTAGATGGGAATTCAAGAACCCCCAGCCATTCCTCCGCACTCGTGAGTTCCTCTGGCAAGAAGGCCATACCGCGCATTTGACCGAAGCGGCAGCTCGTGAAGAGGTACTGCAAATTCTCGAGCATTATGCCCATGTATACGAGGAACTTCTTGCTATTCCTGTGATCAGGGGTCAGAAGACTGAGAAGGAAAAATTTGCTGGAGGCCTTTATACTACAACAGTGGAAGGTTACATCCCAGCCACAGGGCGTGGAATTCAAGGGGGAACGTCTCACGGCTTAGGTCAAAACTTTAGTAAGATGTTTGGCATCACTGTTGAAGATCCATCATCTAAGCCTGATGAAAAGAAGCCCGCGCTCCATGTCTGGCAGAATTCTTGGGGTCTGTCCACCCGTACCATTGGTATTATGGTCATGGTACATGGCGATGATCGTGGTTTGGTAATTCCACCTCGTGTTGCGGACATCCAAACTGTGATTGTGCCTGTTGGAACTGGAGCTAAAACTACTGATGGGGAGAAGGCGGCTTTGATTGCTGAAATTGATGCTCTAGCAGCAGTCCTTGAGGCTGTCGGAGTCAGAGTTGAGGTTGACAAACGAGAATACACTCCGGGCTGGAAATTCAATGACTGGGAACTGCATGGGGTTCCTCTTCGGCTTGAGTTTGGCCCAGGAGAGTCAGCTGGCCATTATGTGACTGCCTCTCGCCGCGATATCCCCGGGAAAGATGGAAAATCCACCATCCCTATCACTGAACTGGGTACTAAAGTTCCAGCTCTTCTAGAAACCATCCAGGCAGATCTCTACAAACGAGCAGAGGCGAACTATAAATCACATGTAAAGCATATCACTAACTGGGACGATTTCACTCCCGCCCTTAATGAAAAGAATCTCTGCATGATTCCCCACTGTCTAACCGAGCAGTGTGAAGATGAAATCAAGGACATGAGTGCACGCAAAGTTGAAGAGGAGACTGGCGAGCCCCAGGATGCCAGGGCCCCAAGTATGGGAGCAAAGAGCTTGTGTATTCCATTTGAGCAGCCTGAGGGCATTGAGAAAGGAGTCACGAAATGCACGAACCCTAACTGCGAGCGGCTCGCGGAGAAATGGTGTTTGTTTGGACGTGAGTTGTAGCCCTTCATGCTATTGTATTTGGAAGCTAATGCACGCACGAATTATAGGCTCCTACTAGACGACCTCCGAGTACCCAGCTGTCGACATCTTTACCGGACAAATATCTCCAACCAGCTCTTCGTTTTTCTGAATCCCGATGAATGAAAGCTATCTCCTTGGGCATACTTTCCTGGACCTTCAAAGGGAAGGTATTCACGCAGACTACATGATCTTGATATACATAACCCCTCTATTCCTCAATCTCGCTAGTTTCTAGGTACACTTTAATGCTTCAGCTAGGTTAGAGAGCCTTCAAAATCAGGAGTTTAAACATTATAAAAAATTAATCCAGAATATTAGACCCAAATATCTGTCCTTTGCTCAGCATCTTTTGCTCACCACATGCTAATTAACCTCTCTCAAGTTGACTTTTTTCTTCGCTTCATTTTCACCTTGGCTATTCGCTTGGCCAGCAAACTGCAGCCACTAGATACGTACTATATTTCCTCACAGAGTAGAGCCTCTATTAACTACCCCGCTTGAAAAACATTGAACTCACATACGAGTTTGTTCGCTGGAAGAATAACCATATCCGTTCCATAACTTGGGAACAAAAAGAGCTTGGCGGATAGAGCTTACATAATAAGACGGTGTCGTGGTGTAGTTGGTTATCACGTGAGTCTAACACACTCAAGGTCCCCAGTTCGAGCCTGGGCGACATCATCCTTTTTCTTTTTTTTTTTTTTTTCTCAACCCCTTTTATCTTCTTGTAAAGCAAAACGTCGCGGAGTGTCCTTATGCTTCGTTACCAATTCAAAGAATTATACACGTGGACACTATCTGACGGTAAACACCAAGCGTTTGTTGCCGCTGGAATCGCCCAAGGATTATTGCCTAGGAACTTGCTTACAGTGATAGATTGGGTAAGGAGAAGACGCGGCAGATGAGAATACATATATCTAACATATTTTTATAGGAATATAATATGGTATATAAATCCCCGCACCTCCCGTATATCCGGACGATATCGCCAGAAATCAGAACGCAAGTATAGAAATAGAGACACGGAGGGAGATAGAGCAGAAGGAGAGGGAGGTGAGAGGGGAACCCTCCATTTGCTCAAACTGAGATCTCAGAAGCAAAAAAAAATACGGAGGGAATTAAAAATTAAAATAAATTAGGAACCAAATGGTCAGAAAAATGAGAAAGCCTCGTCTTCCAGATCAAAAAAGACAAGAAGGAAAACGATAACTGAGTGGTTGAAAAATAAAATCAGTAAAAAGATTCCCGTCCCTTAAACCGAATCCGAAAATAGAATAAAACAGAATACTCCGGTTTCTCCCAAGTTTCCTCATGCAGTAATAATAGTAAATGATAAGAATGATAACAATTAGGAAAAAGGGAAAAAAAATATCCCTTGGGTGGCCCGAGTCGCTATTGCAAGGATTTATGCGCCGCCAAATCCCCCCCCCCCCGTCTTGTATGCGACTATGTGGCATGCATGTGTTTATTACAGTTAAGAAAATGGTAAGTAATGAATGAACTAGGTAAACGAATACGAAGTGATATGTAAACAAAAGAAACTGATGTGATATGTAGCAATGAAAAATTAAATGGAAAAATTAGGAAAAAATGTTGGTATATTATGTATGACAGATAATGCTTTGTCTTTCCCGGGTCAGTCGGTAGGGGTATATAGAAGAATCGGGCGACGACAGTTGCTCTGGGTACTTGAAAAGCCGTAAGTACAGGCATGTCATCGAAGCAAGCAGTGCCGGGGATATGAGTAGCGATGCCTTCGAGGAAAGGTGGTTTGGTTGAAGAATAAATTAATTTCAGATAGAGTGATACGTGTCTGGTTACAACCACTGTGTATCCCAGTTGGAAATATTTCAAAAAAGGAGGGAGTTCATAGTTCGAGCCGTGAAACAACAGATGTACTTCACTAGAATTAAAAAATTACGGACTTTGGAGACCTTCCTAAAACCTCCATTATGGGTTAAATCGACCAGAATCGAATAAGTCTTTGTGAAGACTGCTTCGGCGTAGAGGTATTCGATTCCTACCAAGTGGTTGAGGGGAGGTGCTAAATAGTCGTTTGGTTGGAGTCTTTTGAGTTGTTTGCTGTTGCAAGTTGGATGCATTGTTTTTTGGCTCGAGCGGAGTGGATGATTTGGGGAGGCCCGGTAGGGCGTTATTCTCTCCGTTCTTAGAGCTATCGGTTTGAAATTTTGATTGTTCCGGCTCCGTTTGTACTGTCGGGGTGCTTCGGTTACTCATATTTCGTGTCGCTTCCGGCTGAGAATTATGAGACAGCAAGGCGGGTCGACGTGATTGTGTTTGCTTTGAAGAACCAGACGTGCCTGGTCTGGAAGGAGGGCCCTTAGAGCGGACGCTATGTGAACTCTTTGGGCGGACATCGGGGATTAGTTTATAAGTGTATTTGGGCTGTGGGGTATCTCCAGAGCTCGCCAAATTGGCCCTTCTCGCCTCTTCCCGCAATTCCCTTGGGAGTCCAGGCGCAACTGGCACGTTCGGTAGTAAAGGTTGGGAGTAAGTATGCCTTCGCCTTCGTTCTAGAGGGCCGCAATCCGCCGGTTCAGTTCCTCCCTCCAGTCCCTTGATAGCCGGAAATGACAATTCTTTCCCAGAAGTATAAGAGTTTCGCCTCTTCTTTGCGAAGGAGCTTCTACTAACAAGTCTCAGTGCCTGTTTATCTTTCCCGGATAGACTCTTCGTCGACGACTTCTTCCTCATGTGGCCACGACTTTCCTCATTTGGTTTAATGGGAATCGCAGCCGGACTCGTCTCTGGAAACGGCATTGTTTCAATTTCAGAAGCAACTTGGCGAAAGGCTTCGTGGGAATTTATCTCACGAACAATAGCATCTTGCAGCGTTTCGAAAGTGGGATGTGAACTGGATGTTTGTGATGATATATAAGCATGCTTGAACATGCTCATAATTTCCTCGACGTTGTAGCTCGGCGTTCTTGGCGATACAACGGAAGGAGTTGCAACTGGCAGTGGGCTATTTACAATCTCCGCAATACTTGCGTTTGGTTCTCGTCTAGCCGTTGCGACGGCCATGTCAGGGGGTTGGCTAGGTACCTGACAAAATTTTTGGCGGGAGCAGCTAGCTTCGTATTAATAGAAAGATCACGAACGTTTTTCCTTGTTGATAGATTAGCGGAAGCTGGGGATAATCGATTTGATGCATTGTCGCCAGCCAGCAGTTTGGGGTTAGCGGTTTTTGCGAGACAATTTCGTGGCCTAAGTTCCTCCTGATTCGGTGGATACACTAAATTCTCATTCAACTTTGGTACCTTGCCGGCATCTCTCGCGGTTGGTGGACGATCAGGTGTAATTTTGTAAACATTTAGTTGTGGTTGAGGTGCTGGTTTTGGAGGACTATTCTCTAGTCCTTTCGAGGACGGCGCCGGCGAAGAACTTCTTAATCGCAAGGCGATATACTGTCTGACACCTATCCTTCGTGGTGGACTGGTACCAACATCTTCCGGTTTGTATGATGGAGGATGGCTTCGGAGGTCCTGATCAGAAGATATCACTCTCAATTCTGCTCTTGTCTCCTCCGACGGCGTTCGGTGCCCTACTGCTTGTGTTCTGGACCATAACCGTGGCCAGCTTTCTTGATAGTATGAAAGGGATGACGCTGATCTGCTGCTGTTTAAATTGAAATGTGGTACTGTTGTTCCCGTCGTTTCTATTCCATGTGAACGTGCATTTCCACCACCAAGCAGGATATTGCGGTCTGCCACATCTTCCTGGTATACCGCTGATATAACATTCGCGTATTTCGGTCCAGGCCGGTGAGGTCGTTGGCTTTGGATATTGCGATCCGCAATTTCCTCGTTATACATACTGGCCGGAGATATTGGAGTTGGAACTCGGGCGCGATGAGCCGGGAAGCCGGCTTCTACGACATCGAGATGACGCCGGCTTGGGTAGAGGGAGGGCTTCGGTTCGGAATTTTTGGATTGATTACTTTGCAGGGATGGTGATGGGCGACAGCAAAACTGATCATGTAGGTTCTCGAATTGCCTCTCAATTCCATAGAAAATTTGGTTTTGCATTTGTGGAAGCCGAAGGATGTTTGTTTCGGGCGATCCGTGCGGCAGCGCGAGACATGGTGAACAACTCCCGTTTACTTGACCTTCCGAATCGTACTCGATCAATTCGGGGCTTGCCGACTGGAACAAGGTCCTCTCGACATTGAAGAGCTTTCGCAGGCTTGCCATTTTCTCCCAATTAGCCATTTTATTAAACCGAAAGAAGTCAACAGTACCGACTAAAGATAGAGGTCGCCAGCTGGCACATCGCAAGGCTTATCGGAGAGCCATTCGTATGTGCTTCAATTAAAACGAGGTTGAGAACAGAACCACAATACTGGCTAGCGGCGCCTTTCCTTCTTTTTGGGTTTTGTTAAGAATAAAAATAATATAAATAAAAATAAAAATAAAAATCAAGTAGAGATCTTGAAACTGGAATATGCAAGATATACGGGAATAGCAAGGGAAAAGATAGAAAAGTAATCAAGAATTGAAGAGAAAAGAAAGAATCACGAGCGAAAGAAAAAAAGAGAAACAAAGAGTTTTGTCTGAACAAAAAAAGAAAACTTCGTTTCAGAGAAAAAAATTATAAAATAAAAATAAAATATAAAATAAAATAAAATACAAAAAATTGAGCCCTTGGTAATCGTACTTCATGACGGGGATGAGCTGTTGTCGAAATTCAAATTCAAGCATAGGATTGGCAGCACGAAAGCCCTGGCTCGAGCTCCGAACATTTCAGGAGGGGCTACGGGCTTTCGTTGGCGAATCGAGAATAGCCCGATTGTATTTCGATGCCAGAATCCATAAATTGGCGTGTTCAGCACGAAAGTACGAGGCTGAGGGGCTATATTTTCTCAGGGGTTTTCTTTCCTGGGCAGGGCCCTCCCAGAATTACTGGTCCAACCAGTCTGCTGGAGCGTGCCAGCGTGCTTAACAGAAGCAAAAGTGCTCCACTGCAGCGTGACAGGGCGTGATCCAGCAGGTGGAGGCCAGGAACGGGCCAGAAACGGCGTCAACGGCGGTGGTGTCCATCTGGCGTTTTCTAGTGAAAGCGGCTTGGCAAAGGCTGGCCTCCATCAGTCTGCCTCGCGGTTGGTGAGTGGTTGGCCCCACTGTCCAGGATAAAATCGTCAACGCCCAAATGTTGCTAGCTGTGCGATTGGCAGAGCCAGATGTTGAAGATCTGCTGGTCTGGTGCTCTCCCCATATTTTGCTGTATTTCGCTCTCATACATTCCGTGCAAGCTTGGGCATTTTACCAAATCTCGGGTGTATCCGCTCTCGAAGCATGTTGTTTTCCTCGTATTTATAGATGATTCTAGATTCTGGACGGATACAAGATCGGGTGAATGAAAACTGATTGAGAAAAAAAGCGAGATCAGGGTCAAAGCAACCCGATTTGCTTAGTTGGGGACGTACGAGCTAGCTAGGAGTGAAAACCTCTCCCATCCCGTCAAAACACTAAACCACGCTAGAGAATTAGAGCGGAATTGTGGACAAAACTAGAATAAAATAGAGAAGAAAGGGGAAAATGAGTTTCAAGAATTGTTGGAGCATTACAATCAATTGATTGCCTGCTGCATTTCTCAAACCTGTGCATCAGGCACCCATGCAGATTTTGCGCCATTCATATTGTTGATACACAAGTTAGGATGAAAGAGATAGTTTAGTTCGTGCAAATATCCATAGCCGAAGGCAGCAAGTCCGGGTGAGGGTTAAAGCACTCAGTCATACGCAGTACTGCGTAGTATTCTGCCAGAGTGACCCATGGGTCCCTGGATGTTTTGAGGCCAACCTGGGTATACTGTGCCGATCAGTGTTTCTCTCCCTAGCGATGCTCCATGACACTTTTCCCTTGCACAGGGCGGAGTTGTCAAGTCCACCAAATGTCTCAGAAACTGACGTTTACTGCGTACACGACACGAAGATCCTTGCCTCTTGGAGGTTGTACGGGGGTTCGCTTCCATCCCGACTTCCACGCGTTTTCCTCCTTGCTTCTTTGCGTATTGCGACCCCCGTCTATCGCTTGATAGTGCGAATAGTGTATGCGCGATCCCTGCGACTATCTTCACGGTAAAACTCGTTTTTAGAGCTGGTTACCTTGATCCTGGTAAATATCCCGGTTCGGAGCTCGAGGTTGACCTTTGACAGCGATGCGAGCAAGGGGCTAACTCATGTTGGCACATTCCACCCAACTTACCCCTGAATACCTGATATTTTGATATTGATTGCACGAGGAGAGCACGTGCTGCCATGACCAACGGCGGCTTTAGGTACCGAGGAATTCATTCCGATTGGTTGACCCTTTAATGCGTACAGCCCCCAGATCTAAAACTACTGCAGGTTCCTGCGCAGAACCTGAAAGTTGATCATGTATATTTTTAAGCCCAGAGATTTATATTCGGCCTGGCAGTCAGTGTGAAATGGCTGTTGTGCAGCCTCACGGCAGTGGAGGGGTTTGGAGCTTTCAACGTTAATTGAATAGTGCAGATGAGCACACAAAAACTCCTGCCGAGCTTGAAAGGGCCGTTGAGGGAAAAAAATATACTAAACCTTGTTCCAACGACGGTTGGCTGTCATGCTCCCCAAGCTAAGATGCGGAATAAACAAAAAATAAAATAAAATAAAAAAACGGTGGGAGTCTTCTAATGACTGAGGGGAATATACGGTTCATCTGGCCGAAAAGGCACCATGTTCGGAAAATATACTACGGCTAAACAGACGCTGAGTGTCAACACACGGTTTACCATTCCCGCCAAGATCATGGATACCCATAACTGCTAGAGTTTCGACTGAATCCCAGGCTTTGATGCTTGTTGAAGTTTGGCAAGCTAAGTGGATTATTACCGTTGTGCCCATTTGCATCTTGGCTTTTTAAGCGGGGAGATTTTGCATATTTCGGCCAGGGAAGTACGGAGCATGTTTTGGGGATGCAAAGCGTGACCGGTTTATGAGAATGAAGAATCTAGAAGCAAGCCCCTTTTCCGTGGTCTGGGGCTGGGCGATTCGATCTAGGGATGGAGATATAGAAATATGTCGACTGGAGATTTTTGCCTCTGCTTTTTCCTTCTTCTTCTTCCCTTTGTTCCATCACGCCCCTTTTCACCTCTCCAACGCAACGTAATTCCTTTTCGCCAACTTCCCAGCCTTAAGTTGCGAAAATGGAAATTAAATTAAATAAACCACAGCCAATAACGAGACATAAAATGAAGAAAAGTCAAAAGAAACCCCTCTCAAAAATACAGATCTGATCATACCTACCACCATCATGTTCAGCCGTTCTCTAGTCGTGTGGAACATCAGTTGCATCGGTGCTGCCAGCCAGCATAGCAGCTACGGTCAAACGCCCTAGAACCCGGGCGGAACAGTGCTTCATTGATAGCCATCTGGAATTTGTCCACTGCATTAATGCTGCCGGGGTAAAGCGGGTTGCGTATCCCGTACGGATCTGTGTCGGTGATGGTGATACTTGGAATTCGATATTTTGCCAAAGGGGTGGTAGAGGTGTTTTGGCCAATGTCGGGGGAGCGGATGTAGCCGGATGGATGAGTTGATCGGGATAAGGTAGCAGGGGGATCATGTCTATGGCTCATTCGGGAAATTGTGGTCGGCCATGAGCTCCAGTGTTGGTCGTAGGAAAACTCATGCTCTGATCTACTCATAAACTGTCTGTTGTTGTTGGTGAAGTGCAAGATATACTCAGGAAAAATTTCATGACCGGAAATAGTAGGGGCAGCAGGGGCAAGCGTCATGTTTGTGGTTTCATACTGGCTGGTATACGGAATTTCTTTCTCGTCACCCATGGAAGGAATGCCGCCTACTGCCATCATCTCGTCGTCTTTGACTATACGATTTAGCCCATGGTAGCTGCGAAACACCATGTTTGCCCCTTTGCGAGGCAAAATCTTTATATTTACATCATCTATAGCCAACTCATCTTTGAGCACAGTGGGACGTGAGGGTTTCATTTGCTTCTGCCGCTTGTTCGCTTCTCTGCATTGAGTTGATTTGCGTTTAGTGTCTAATGGACTATCGTCATCGTTTGCATCCCAGTAGTTGGCTTCGAGTGCATCGCAAGAGCAATCAGCCCCTATCCCATGTTGATTGTAGACCATCGTATGGGATTCAGCCCCCATTCCCCTACCAGTCATTGTGTTAGGATATCTATCGAATAGATCGAGTTGTTGCATCCTCTCCTCCCCTTTAACAATGGCCCCTTTCGATTTTGCGAGACGGGATTTGCACTGCTGTTTCGATTTCCTTATGGATGCTCACAGATTGGCTGGTTATTTTTTATTTTATTTTATTTTTATTTTCAGGGCGCGTGATGGAATGGATTTCAGCTGTTTCGATAGCCTTCTTCAGGCAAGAAAAGCGCATGCGAGCAGCAGGAGGCTCCAAACCAGTCCCCTCTCCCACGACTTTGAAATTAATCTATCTCACACAATGAGTGTATTAATAACAAGCCTGTATGAGAAACAATGGTATGACTATAGGATAATTAGCAAAGCGGAAACGGAGAATTCAAAATGCCACAAAAAAAATGTAGGCTTATGAGTAGAAAAAACGCGGCTTCACGGTCTTGTAGTCTGATTTCTGAAGGCATATGTAGAAGAACCACAGGTTCACATCGGCCTGAGTTTTAGAAGGCATACATACCTGAACAAGGTCTCTTGTGAGCGTAGAATTGGGACGCAATTTCGAAAGGGTATCTTACAACCCTTTTATTTTATATATATATATATTGACAGATGGTCAACTCAAAACGGAAATATCGGTTGGTTATATATGAGTGGGTGATGGGATTGCACATTAGGAAAATTAGATGTAGGAGAGGAATGAACTGGAGTGAAGAGGGAGCAGGGTATATACTAGGATGGACAAAAAATAACAATCACCAGAATCAAAAGTGATATATCTAATATAACAGGACCATTTTCCGAAAGGCTAGTTGTGTAGTTTTCCTCTTCACTTTTCGCCAGTTAAACTTCGTTCTGTATTTATATATTTCAACCCTACTCCCTTGATAAATTATCCTCTTGAGTTGTACACCACTTTAGCTCCTTGTGGACTAAAGCTCTTAGTTTCTTGACGAAATTGTAAGAAATCCCGCTCCTCGCCGCTTCTGATACTCTTTCGCAACTCAGCTGGAATACTATTATCATATCGAACCCTACTACTTTATTCTCTCGCGAATACTTCAAGTTCTAGTTGTTAGTACATACATTTCACGCCAAACCGCGAACCCTTAGAATAGTCACTGCGACCGCATATTCTTACAGATACATATGTATGAGTCCTCAAAACTGTAGGTGAGAGCTGAAGAGTGTCTTCAGAAGAATGATAGACTGATTATGACTATCATCAAGATGAAGCCTCATATAAGAATCAAGAATGCCATCTGAATCAAAATGAAGAAGACAGCTCAAATGGTTGTAATTCTCAGCCAATCGCTGACATATGCTCTAGTTTTGTGGCATTTGGACTGCTACCATCTTAAGAACAAGATGATGAATATGATAAACAACGCAGATTCTTTAAGAAATTCCTTAAGCATAAGCTGCAGTTAACCTGAATATCTGTACATATCCAAGCTGGATCCTCAGCTGCTGCCACTCTGGAAGAATGATAAAGGAAGTGCCTTGCCTGGTATTACAAGGTGGTGAAAAATGAGAATATATAAAAATTAGGGCAAGAGGTATAGACATTAGTCAGTATATGCAGCCAATTTTGAATTTGTGGGTGTATTTTATAGCAATTGTAACAGGAACTTATCCATTACTGTGTACCAACTGATCGTCAAGTCATTACAAATTCTTTCTTACATTTTCATTTCAACGTCTTCTGTAATTGGGGCAGAGGATGAGAACTTTTTCCCTGCATGCATAGCGAAGCGCTCTGCTGACTCTCTGACAGCTTCCGCAAGGACCGTCTGTACCCCTCGCGCGGCGTCAACGGCTCCATCTATCAGAGCTTCGTGACTCGTAGCAGCATTGCCTGAGCCAGGCAGTATATTCGAGGTGTCTCCCTTAAGCCATAGTTCCGTAATTTCATCGCGGGATGGCATGTATCCCACAACACAGGCGGATGCAATTCCTTGGTGTTCGGACGGGTCGGGATCCAGTACTAATAACTGGCCATGTTCCTTGTTCTCAGAGGGCGCTTTTATTTTCGCCGAATTGCCAACGTTCGGGTTCTCCACAAAAGCAGCAACTCCCCCAGTAATAAGATCAATGCAATCAATCCGAGCGTCAGCAATTGCTGCTGACGCGACAGTGATACAGCCAGCAAGAACATTCATCAAGCCCCAGCCATCTATACCCCCCAATGGGCCGGACGATAGAACATCACCCCACCAACGATCGTCTTCCCCCTCTAGTACAGTCACTGTAATATCGAGTCCGCTCTTAGGCCATCTTTCCCCTATTATAACTCCCCTCAGAGCAGTTTCGAGGTGTACACCAAGATCCCTCTCGTTGACATCCCGGATATATCCCCTTCTCCTCCTGGATGCGAATGGCGCGAATTTCACGTGTGTAGAGAGTAGGAGGTTGGGCGAGAATGGCGCCGAGCGGGGGAGAGGTTTTGGGCCATGAACGGAGCAGGTGAGTTTTAGAGACGAGGATGGAGGAATGAGGGTTTTCGATTTTGACTGGGGAAGGAATGCGGAAGGTTGAAATTCGAGATATGCAGACCCAGAAGCGGAAGGTATAAGACCTGTTTTCAAAACTGTTCGGAGTAAATATTAGTATCATGCAATACCTTCCCATTTCATAAGGTGTATAATAACACCTACATATTTTTCTCAGTTCATCGGGCTTTCTAGTGCGAACAGGTCGCTCGAGAGTAGCTGAGCGCGGCCCGTCAGATGAAAGTAGGGCAGAGGCAAATACTGGTGGTCGTGTACCCCCAGGAGGTCCATTAATTCGTCTTTTATCAGCCATTACAAATTCCCCAGCTAGTAACGTAGTGTCAGAAGCAATGAAAGGTAATTTAAGAGGGATAATTGGCAGCGATGTTATTGTTAATTAACATCCTCATTCATCAGCGTTCGGCTTCAAAATATCAACTTGGGTGTTTGCAGTGTTTGGCACCGTAGCGGAGCAATGTTTAACCGAGGCCGCTCGACTTCCGCACTTTTCTTGAAACTGCGATATTTTTTATTATTTCTTCCTCTTCCCTTTGTCTTTTCTTCTGCTACTCCGTACTCTTGTCTATCTTCCAAGAATCAATTTACACCCACCTCCCACCAAACTGTTCCATGCTAGAAGAAGCCGAAATAGATATGCTGTGAGATATGTAACAGGGAAAGGACAGCATTTTTATTGACCATGGTAAGCCTTATTTCTACTTTCACTTGTCCCATCCTGATACCTACATGAGGAAAACCTACCAAAACTTTGTTCGGAGATTCTTCCGTGAGCCATTTGAACAACATGCACTACCATCTGACAATTCTCTTTATGTATCTTCATATTTTTTGTGACTTCCTTTGTGGATTGAGCTAATAGTATCGCAATAGCAGAAACTATTTCTTTTCCAGAATACTCCGTACCCATGCTAACTATCACCCCTTACATTCTGGAGCGAGGCTGAAAAGGTACAAAAATATTTCCTTCCGCCCTCTTCCACTGCTTATCCCTTTTTATGATGAGAAACCTTCTATTCAGTTCTGCTTCTGCAAAATCATTGAAGAAAAACCATTTACCAAAATAACGATCCTGATACCACCTACGAGTCCATTTAATAAATATCCCTTTGCCGTGAAATTTTCATGAATTCAGCTAACCAAGCTTCGGAATATTCAAATAGTCATTTTTGGTTTCGTTCGTTCCCTAGCAAATGAAGAGACGTAACATAGCAATGCTACTCCCATGTATTTTAACGATCAATGTCAGTCAGTATTTTAGATCTTGAAACCTTTGTCACAGCCTACCTCCCCAACCAACACAAATTTACATGATGACAACAAGTCAATCCATTCCACGAGTCTCCTCACGGAGCACCCTTCTTTCGTGAAAGAAAGACAGGAAAGGAGGAAAATGAGTTACTTTTCGCTATATCCCCCACTCTCCCTGATACCGGACCTTTCCTTTTTTGTAGTTTTTCGTTGGCACTTCTTGTCTTACAACTAGATGTGTTCGACGTAAAATGGGAGAAGGAAGGGGATGATAGGTTGTGGAGCTCTGCTGGTGTTTTATCGAAGAGGTCTGGTGGGGGTGTAAAAAGCTCCCCCCATGCTTGTTCTTTCTCTCTTTTCTTTCTTTTCTTTTATTGATTTACTCACCCAGTCATCTCTTGGGGAGAACGGCTCGTTTTGGGGCGTTTTCTTCCGAGGATTATCTAGGGATGAGAGAAGGGATGAGTTCATGGCTTTGCTGAATATATGATACCCTTACCCTTCTCACCATCTATACCAGCCTCTACTCAGTTCTTTTTGACCATTCATAATCGTGTGTTCGGGAGAGTCATTTCATCGATGAGTAACTGACATCGATGTTTAGGTTTTACAGTAGTCAATATGGTATGATCTACTTTCCCATGCTCCAATTTTATCGTAAAGAACAGCAGACAGCAGCGTTAGTTTTCCTTTGAGCCTGCGCTATTTTAAAATATCTTCATTACGAAGAATTGGTGCTTTACATACCCAATTAATTGTATTCTTATCATGATATCCTTTATAAATTCACATAGGGTGTGTATTAAATGCCTAAATAGCCTTTTTAATCTTTTTTTAATGAATACATATAATCGTCAAAGTTAAAAAACCAAATGCCCTACCATCCCTTCAACAAAAAACTCTATCTCTGGCGAAAATATTCGTGAAGTGTGTATTTGCTAGGGGAAAAAAACGAATATTTTTAAAAAAAGGAAGAAAAAAAGGATTGAAAAAAATGAAAAAACCCAAGCAGAGGCACTGGAGGATAGATGCAGATAATAATGCACGCAGCATTTGCATAAAGTGCAAGGAGTACAAGGAGCTGAAGATGCAGAGGAAGGGGGAAGAAATAAATATACTATGTTATGCAAAGGGGTAAGCCGAAAACATCATATACGTATATATATATATGTGCAAAAAAAGGTTGTTTTCACCAATAATAAGTCTAGCAGAGTACGTTTATGTGTGCAAAGGAACTATCTTCTTTTTCTTTTTTTCTTTTTTTTCTTTTTATTTTTATTTTTAGTTCCTATCCTTTGCTTCAACCGTGGAGCTAGATTTCTTGTTGTTCCGCGACGGTCGGGAACTACCTATCTCGAGCAGCAGGGCGGACTCTTATGATCAATATCGATCATGGCATCATAACGTGAGGACAAAAGATTTCGTGTATACGGTGAGTAAAAAGCCACAGGGAAGAAAAACTTTACATTCATCGTCGTTAGGTATTTGTCGTGCCTTTGGAACTGCGGTGGCCTAGCTTTCGTGTTCAGCCGTTGGGGTGGTGGCTCCGTTTGAGCGTGACATACTGTATGGAGCCTACATTGGGTGGATATAAGGGTCAGTTTGCTGAGTTGCACAAAAGGATCTGTGGCAATCACCGAATAGGTTTACGTACCAGTACTTTCTTTGCATTGCATACCCGCCACGCCAAATTTCGAACATTTCCATCAGCTCGGACGACCTCAGGAGCAAATTCGATACCGAACCTGAAATCCTCCGTTAATAATAAAGTCTCATCGACAGATATACTGGCTACCTAGTTTCAAGTCGCCAAAGGATAGGATTGTCGGAAGTAGTAGTTAACTTACATATGATGGACGGCAAAGACCACTCTCTTCGAGTACTTCCCATCCCGGTCAACTAGGCTACCATAGTGTTCTTCGACGGTCTGGGGTGCGATTTCCGGGTCCCTATCAAAGCAGTTTTGGACAACAGGTAGCAAAGCTGCTTCGACAGCAGCCCTGACAAGCCCGTAGGCATCACCTTCGATATCATCTTCGTCAAATCTTCCAATACTGATTTCAAAAGGGCGCGATACAGCCATGACATTGTGCTTGCCGTTATGGTGGTATCTGAATTCGAAGACACCTTGAGTCCACCAGAGTTTATCGCCTGAGAAAATCATTTCTCCAGAGGCAACGTCTCTTGGCTCACCATCCTCGCGAGATCTCTTCGATACAATGTCGCTCGAGATCAGCCCTTGTTCGCAGGTCTCAGAGTCAAACGAAGCTTGGTTTGTAGCGATCCATCGACCCTGGGAAGATACCCGTGTGACTTCCCGCGAACTATTATCCGTAACCATGTACAAACCGATCCAGTCTTTCTTGCTGTGGTTCAGTGGCGCGGTCCATTTGACTTTGATCGGGGCACCATACTCGAATATGAGGTTTTCCTGTTCGCCTCTCCTATATGGCATAGATCGTGCTTTTTCACCTTCTTTATCACTAGCTCTTTCGAATTGTGCTAGTTGAGAAGGTTGGGTTCCTTCTAAGCTAATAGAATAGTCTTTCAGATCATAGCCAGCCAAGTCCGGCTCGAGACGAGAAATGGTGACTCGTGCTGGGTACTTTTGGAATAAGGCGGAGGTATCTTTGACGAAAGTTTGGACACCTGCAGCAAGTTTAGGTCGGGCGGATTCTATAACCTCCTCGATGAATTCAAACGAGCCATCGAGAATTTTGTCTACGCTGCCGTGGAATTGTTTCAGAGATGGTGGCAATGAACGCTTCAGGCTCCTAACGAGGCCTGCATCTCGTCTTAGACTCTGGCCATAGAGTTTCTGCATATGGGGACGCTCGACCAGTTGAATGAACGCAAGGGTTAATGTATGGCTCAGTAGCGCAAGGAAAACAAGTGACTTGGTACTGGTGATCAGAACCGCTCCCCAAACGCCTGCTAAACCAAGCACGCGCTCTGGGTTATTCAAAAACCGGTAAATTCCGCTATAGGTAAGTTTTGGAGACTCATCGAAAAAGAAATCTCCAAAAAACCATCCAAACTCGCCAAGGGAGTCGTAAATACTGGTAGATGTCCAAATTTGGAGGGCAATCAAACTTGCTCCTAGAATATGTCTTAGAAGAACGAGCCCGTAGCCCCAATCTTGTGGGAACGAATACATCTTCCAAGCAGCAGCAATGAAGCTCGCATAGGTCATGGTCATGCTCAGATGATATGTACCTTTCCATTGTCGCCAAGCCTCATGATTGCTTTCTCCGTATTTCACGAAGTGCCTGGTCCACATCTTGCAGTTAGATTGGCGATTGAGGATGTAACCAATACCCACAGAATACCAAATCCTCCACAGGGCAGCATTCATGACGAAGCAAAATTGATACACAGGAGTTGATGGTGTAACAGTAGCTAGACCAAAGAATAGCACTTGGACTAAAAGAACGGACAGATCCGTACTCCGGTACAAGTCGATATTTTGGAGGCCTAACAGATTATGCATGGACGAAGGTGGCAAGGTAGGCATTATTGGGGCCGAGTTAGCCATGTCGCTGACCACTGACCCTTCGTGTGAGAGTTCGTCCTCTTGTAGCCTGGTATCCATTTCCACGGCTATTCTCTTCCGGGGTGGGGGAGCATTGTAAGTTTTCTCGATATGGGGGTTTTCAACTAGAACCAAAAACGCAAACTGGGCAGCATGTGCCAGGATAGAAATAAAAAGGACCTTGTAACTGGCTGCCATCAAGGAGATGCCGTAATACCCAGCATAGCCAACAGAATACATAGGATGAGGTGCCATCTCAAAAACGCCGTCGAAAGTGAGGTCCTGATCGATGAGATAAAAGAAATCTCCCCAGTACCATGCAAAATCCTTGACAACGCGATGCGCATCCAACTTCACCCAGAGGTTAAAGAGCACCAAGCTCATCCCGGTAATCCACCTCACAGCCAGCATGATGAAACCTTCTCCAGCAGGCCGTCCACCACAGGCGATTGCGAACAGACAGTACGAAGTAAAGTCACACATAAGAATGAGATCGACAACACGTCTAAATACAAGCCATGTGTTGTATTCCGTGGGGGCCTTCTCGAAAGAATACTCTTCCGATATTTTGGTTTCCAATTCCCACTTGAGAAACTTGTATAAGGTCGGATGGGGGTTGTGGCCAGTGGATGGGTTCATGAAGATGTTCGACTTTTTGGCCCAACAGACCAATGTCCGGCCGTTTGATTGCATGTGTAGGAGCCATCCTATCCCGATGTTGTAAGAAGCACGCCAGAACAGGAATATAACAGCGAAAGCTGTGACCCGGAACGAGGATGGAAGAAACCAGAGAAGGAGGATATGGCAGCCGAGAATAGCGAGAACGAAGATATCGGATAGGTTCTTTGGCTCTGACGGCGAGAGTAGCTGCGATACCATATCACGGGTAGGAGGAACGGTGAAGACTGTAGTTTGATGTCATCCCGCGTTAGCAAACCTGTAAGTTCATTTTCGAGGCTGAAAAGTGACGCCAGGCTTTCTATTCGTTGCCTTTTAAAAA
>LGUA01000420.1:0-17870 GCA_001660665.1 Emergomyces africanus
CTGAATCTCCTATCTCTGTTTCCTACACCCTTTTGTCTACTTCCTTTCCTTTGATGTGCCATGCTTGAGGGAGAACGATACTCTCTCCTCCCTTTCAACGCATCTCTGATAGTTTCATCTACATATAGAGATGGAATGATGAGAGCATTAGGAGCCCTCGTCCAAGAATGGCCCCTTGGTCTTGGAGTCGATGTCGGTGGCATCGTGGTCAAAGTCGGCGAAAACGCCGCCTCCAGGTTTAAAGTTGGTGATCAAGTTTGTGGATGCACGCGTTTAGGCTCTCCCGGATACAATAGTGGGCAGGAATATGTAAGTACTTCAACGCTGCTGCTAAACTTAACAGTGTCATTTTCGATCCATGGCTTGGGAATGTCTGGGCTTGATTATCGATTTGAGTATCCCGCTAATGTGAGATATTGCGATATGTGAATTAGCTATTGATGGATGCCAAAGTCACAATTCCGAAACCGAAGAATCTTTCGCTCGTAGAAGCTGCCACCATAGGTGCTGGTCTTGAGGTATGTGTTTTCTGTCTAGTTAGAATCCATGTTGAAAAGTGAATCATGAGGTACATGAGTGAAAGCTCATGCCGAGAACAGACTGCGGGCTTAGCATTATTCGACTGTCTCGATGTTAAATTGCCCAATTTGCAGCAAGTGCTGGAAGGGAAACACGAACCTGGACAACAGGGCGAATGGGTGATAGTTCTGGGGGGTTCTAGCACTGTTGGGAAATTTGCAATTCAGGTAGGAATTAGTGCCCCCGCCCCAACTCCGCCCTTCTCAGTCACCCAATTGCCATACTAATGGTTCATTAGCTCCTAACTATTTGTGGGTATAAAGTGATTGCCTCGTGTTCAGCAAACTCAGTACCGGTTCGCACATTTCCTCCCAGCCAAATTTAACGGTATCATCCACACATACTAACTTAACATTGCAGCTCGTTAAAAAGCAAGGCGCGGAAGCCGTGTTTGACTACAAGAAGCCAGTAGAGGAGCAAGTCAAAGATGTCCTTGTTATTACCAAAAAGAAGGTTCACCGAATCTTTGACGCTGCGGCATCAGGTGATGGATTCGCAAAGGAGCTATTTAAACAGCTCCCTGCAGAGGTTCCAAAGCTGTTCTGTTCAACAAATTCTTGGTAAGATCGTATTGCATCAGACGCCAGACTCTGCCCGAGTTGTCCAAGTTTCCTTTTTTTTTATTTTTTGTCGAGGTCCTTAGCTAATCTCTGGGCATAGGAGTGGAATAACCGACTTCGAAGGGGGCAAAACAAAGAATGTTGAACTGGGCCCTGTTGGAAGACCAAATGAGGAACATCTCAATAATGTGCTCGCGGAGTATATTCCAGTGTTCGTGGCACTGTTTGAACAAGGAGGCCAATTAGTCCCGCCTCCTTATGACATGGTGGGGCAAGGCGGCTTTGAAGACGCACTTGATGCGCATCAGTATCAGCAGAAGGGCGCTGGAGGCGCAAACAAGGTGGTGGTCAAAATTCAGGACGAGTAGGGAAAATAATTCGCCTCCGGCGGAATTGAATAATACGTTAACTAGTAGTTAGTGGTATTCAATGCGTATATCCATGCCAAGAGCTCTATTTTGGATTCAGTTCGGGGTTTATCCCTCCGCTGGGAAATTGGGATGGGATGGTATTGTACCGGAGAGCATTGTCCAAACAGCTCAGCTCCAATGAACTCTTTGCCTTATCTGATTTGAATATTATACTACGGCTATTTATTTTGTTTATTTTTTTTACAGTAGTAGTAACTACTAAAATAACTAACGGTGATTCCTATGATATATGCAGACCTTCAGAATACTCAAGCATATTCAGCCATCAATACTATGTTAGATCTACTCATTATCATGAGACATTTAACATCATTGTATTATTAAAAGATTATATGATCCTTCATCGTATTGACGGTGTTCGCTGAGGTGATCATTCGGATTGGTGGGGTTTGCCAATATATTTGGATAATTAACATCCTCAAATGTTCCATGAATCTAATGGTTCCGAGTAACTAGTTTCTAGTACTAAGGGAGTTCGACGACCTGAAACAAACTAAACAAACTTCCCTTATTTATCGACAATACTATGTCATCGCTTGCCGCTAACTTTACCCCAGAAACTTCCACCATCAATCTACGAGTTCGAAGGACGCCGGCACGTGTGAACTTGGAGACGCAACAATGATAAATGTCAATTTATACATTATTGTAAATTATACCAATTACATTATACCGATTTCATGACCGCAATGACACCTCCGATTCTCCCCACATCGAAAGTGACCGTCTCACCTTCACCGCTCACCCCATCGTCCTTCCGTCCCTTCGGCACAGCCATATCCAGCCCATTACCCACAGCCCTCACCCGCGCACCTCCTGCTGCCACGATCCCCTCCTCATCTAGTGCCAGTTACAGTCCATCCGATCTCCCATTCCCAATTCTCGCCAACCAATCCACCGCATTGAAATATAGCCCCATTTCCGTATTCCAGAATAACTACCACCAATGTAGAAGCGCAGAAGCCTACCGGCGGGGCAAAGCCAAGGATGGTGAGCCGTGCATGAGTATGTTTTCATGCTTCCCGCGGACGTGAGGAGAGGAGGAGGAGGAGGAGGAGGAGGAGGCGGAGGGCAAGGACGAAAGTCTAGCAGCGGTCTTTTTGACGTTAGGATTCTCGAGAGACATCCCTATACTACGCAGACGTTTATTCCCTTGGGTGTGCCATCTGCTATGGATAAACAACGTCAGGATAAGGGGGATATTGTATTATCTACGGGATCGCATGATAACCGCAACGATGGTGAGGATGACAATCCGACACCATGCTATTTAGTCATCGTGGCGCCGTCGCTGCATGGTCAGACGGCGCAGGCTACGGTTGTCAATGCTCAGGGCCTTAGGGAACACGTTCTCATCAACGATCCACCGGATCTACACAATATGAAAGCCTTCATTGCGCATGGTGGCCAAGCGGTGACGTATGGGGCTGGCACTTGGCATGCGCCTATGGTGGTGGTGGGGAAACGTCGTGTAGATTTTGTTGTGGTGCAGTTTGTTAACGGAATTGCGGAGGACGATTGTCAGGAAGTCGCGTTCGGAGAGGGGCTAGTTGTTGATGTAGATGTAGATGTGGATATTAGGGAGATGGAGGAATATGAGGATGAGGTGGCTAAGTTATGAGCGATAATTTGATATATTCTCGCTCGACATTTTTTGTGGATAGTTGGAAATTAAATTGCTAACATGTTTGAATATGATACAGGGGGTATCGTGGGTATCAAAAATAATTAAAATGACATATGACGATTGTGAAATAGAATTTGAAAGATATCAAGTGGGTATTGTGAGAATTGGGAATATTAGGAGGTGCCCTTGGTGGTTTTGGAACAAGCAGAGGCTGTCGCCTCGTTTGGTTCAAAACTTCCACCATTGGATATTTTGCGCAGTACGTCCTTTGCAACGTCAATGGCGCTCTCTGGGAGACCCGCCAGTCGTGCGACCTTCAGAGCATGGGACTCGCGATTCACGCCCCTTCTCAATCTATGAACAAACGAAAAAGACCCCGACGAGTCTTCCTTTACGTCCGTGCAGTACCGACCCATACGCTCAAAAGGAGCGGTCATGTCTGCCAACACATGGAAATGTGTGGCGAATAGCGTACGGCACTTATTGACGTTATGAAGATGGTGAAGGCATGCAAATCCCACTGCCGTTCCATCCTCAGGCGTCGTCCCTCGCCCAACCTCATCCATAATAACAAAGGAACGAGAGGTCGCGCTCTTCAAAATGGTCGCGGTCTCCAACATTTCTACCATAAATGTTGACTGATCTCGGAAGAGATCGTCTGCGGCACCGATGCGGCTAAATATCTGATCCACGACACCGATTTCTGCATGTTCCGCTGGCACGAATGAGCCAACCTGTGCAAGAATAGTAATGAGGGCATTTTGGCGCAGAAATGTGCTTTTGCCACCCATATTAGGGCCTGTTATGAGCCATATCCGTTCTTGTTCACCGATAAAACAGTCATTGCTGACGAAGGGGCGCCCTTGTTCTTCCAAGCCGAGTTTAACAGTCGGATGTCTCCCACCTATAATTTTGTGGCTTTTGCTGTTGTTTACGACTGGTCGAACCATCTGCTGTTCCTCAGCCAGGCTGGCAAATGAACACGCAACATCAAGTTCATCCAACACAGCGGCGTTTCGGCGTAGTTTCACGAGATTCAAAATCACCGCTTCGCGTAGCTCCTCAAATATGCGCTGCTCTTCTGCCAATATGTGGAACCTTGCGTCGTCTATTCTGGCACCCAAATGCGACCAGGAGCTTATATAAAAGGAACGTGTTGATTTTGATGACGAGACCGTTCGCGTTGCTCCCAACGCTTCGACTGATTGTTGGGATGCTTTCACCCCCTTCATGTGAACAATGTGGCCAAGTCCAGGGGTCCATTTGAGACTTAAATTGTCAGTTCCAGCGGTGTCACGAAGCTTCTCTGTTAATTCGGCCTTTTCCGCCCTCAGGAGATCAAGAGCATGATGTAGCTTTTGCAAGTTTTTACTTGCATCACGCCGCATGATCCATGTATTCCCATCTCCTAGCTCGACACCGTTCGCCTCCTTCTGCTTACCACCTCGGTGGCCTTTGATCTTCTTAGGCATAGCTTCCAGGTCTTCTGAAGATCCCTCGTTCAAAATCACTTCCTGAGCGAGAGCTGCAGCATCAGCAGCTGCATCATCTTCGATTCTTTGTTTTTGCAGAAGCCCCTCTTCGTCTATTGCCGTAAGGATTCTCTGTGAGAGGGCTTCTGGACCATCAAGATTCAGACGACCAACCATGGAACGCAAACTGCTGATCACATCATGGCTGGCTTCCTTGCCAGAATGCTGATCTCTAGGAGGATCAGAATATTGATCGATATTCCGGAGTAAAACGTATTTTATTTCCTGCGACGCTTGGATTGCTTTCGACAGACAAATCAGGTCGTCTGCGTCACCTCTACCCAATGAAAACTTTTGGACTAGTCGCTGAGCATCGAAACTTCGCTTAAGGAGGAGTATTATGTGTTGGCGTAGGTCTTCATCTTCAAGGAACTTGGACACCAAGTTAAGCCGCTCATTGATAACGTGTAGCGACGCGGATGGTGAAGCTGAAGACCGGCGTTAGCTTATCCCAATCGCGAACACAAGGAGGAATAAAAGATCCATACTTAGCCTGTCCCTAAGTAATCGAGCCCCACTTTTTGTCGAAGTACGCCGGACAGCATGGAGCAGACTCCCTTTCCCAAGGCCGTCGCGGGCCGTTTCTAAAATCTCAAGCCCTCGTAAACTATTCCGGTCAATGGTCATGGAATCATCTAGATGCCTGCGACGTGGCGCTTGGAGTTTCATTTTCACTCCCTGTGTTTGCACTTGGACATATTGTAGCAATATATTACAGGCAGCCGTTTCTTCCGTAGTGAACATAGAAGCTCCGTCGGGAGTTATTGGGGACTCGAATATGGAACCCCAATCGGATAAAGTTCGCATCTCGCTTGGACAGTTAAATGAGGTTAACAAATGCTGCTGGTCTTGCCCGACAATAGCTTGTAGCTCCTGTCTAATTTTTACCCCAACATTCTCATCAATGACTATCTCCCTGGCGCCTATCCTAGCTATGGAAGACGGTAACATTTGCGCTGTTGTCCGCTGGGTAAAGAAGTCACCTGTTGATAAGTCTAACCAAGATAGCCCAATGGGTTGAGAGCTCGAGATAGAAGAATGTTGTTCAGGTGACAATATTTCGGTATATTCTGGGCATGTAGGGGCCATATATACTGCTAGCAGAAAGTTATTCTCATAGGGATCCATAAACTTCTCGTCTATCAAAGTCCCGGGTGTAACAATTCGAGCCACTTTACGGTCGAATTGCAAACCTCCGGATTTCGCTTTACCAACAACATTATTGGCAAATTCTTCACTGATGGCAACATATTTGTTGAGGTCTTGAACGAGTATTTTGAGGAAACGGTCTAACTGGAAAAATGGAAAGCCAGCCATCGGCACCGCCCCAGCGTTTGTCTTTTTCTGTGCGAGTTTCAAATTTAATAGCGTAGCGTATTCCTCGGCTTGTTCGAAATATAGCTGCAATGATAAAAGTACATGTCATTACTAGTTGCTAAACAGGTTAAAATGACAGGCATACCTCATAGAAGTTTCCAACTCTTGTGAGCAGTACACAGTTCTTGAACTTTAGCATATTGTTTCTGGCGCCTTGTATCACCGTTGGATACTGAGGAGCATCATTAACGAGAGGAGCATACGGCTCCATTGGTTCCAAACATCCTTGGGGAAGATCCTTGAGTCTCGCTCTAGATTTTCTCTTTGCGCCGCGATTAAACTGTAAAGGTGCCCTCCCAGGGCCCAGAAAGGGAGTTTTGCGAGCATTGCGGACAGCACAACAATGTGAGCAAAATGACAATAGGGGACGTCGTAGCTGCCGCCCACAAGATAGGTAAACTGTCATTATCCACCATATCCGCAATCCACGCTGTTTTGTATCTGCATCCTGTTTCTGCGGATTTAATACACAATTCCACAAGTTAAAACTAACTGTTTTGTTGCGGCAGTCGACGCGCTCGAGGCGTCTAGGCAGCTTCCACGGTTGTTGTGCGCCGCTAGTCCCCTTTCGGCATGGACAAGCACCAAAGCTGCTCTCCGAACTTCTTCGCAACTTCAACCCATTTTCTCTGCTTGCACACTGCCCCCCCATTCACCACCTTCAGCATTCGTGAATTAGACCATTCTAAAGCCCGAATCTCGCGTCCTATGCCAAGCGATGCGGTTACGCTCCTGAATTATTCTTTCACCTGTGTTTGTCTGCAGGTTTTTCTCAGACTTTATGCCATCTCTATAACTTCTAAGCAAGCTACAGTACAGGACGTACATTGGCGCAATAACAAATACCTCTCGACGATAACGCCGTACTTCAGTCAAGATGGCGGACCCCAATAATGTGTCGCAATACAAGTACTCGGCAATGTCCAACCTGGTTCTCCAGGCGGACCGTCGTTTCGTAACTCGTCGCACTGATGAGGTTACTGGCGACCCGGAGTCCCTCGCTGGTCGCATTAATATCAAGGACATGGGCACCCGAGCTTCAGAAGCCGATGCCACAAAGATCAAAAGAGCTCCAGTTGCCCCCAAAAATGTCGAACGAGGCTCCATTCGAGAAGGCGAAGATGTCTTGCAGCGGGAACAGCGAAAACGAAAGCGAGGGGAGCAAGCCCAGTTGAGGGGCGTGGGTATCTTGTCGGCGGCAGACGCACTCATCGAAGGCCTGAAATACCGACCGAGAACTCCTGCGACAAGAGCAACCTATGATTTAATTCTTACCTTGACAGCCAACCACCTTGGTGACGTGTCTCACGAGGTCATTCGCAGCGCTGCTGATGCCGTGCTAGAGCTCTTAAAAGATGAAAATATGAAGGATTTCGACAAGAAAAAAGAGATTGATGACCTACTTGGATCCTCTATGGGTGCGAAGGAGTTTAACGAGCTGGTTAACCTAGGGAAGAAAATCACAGATTACGATGCGCAAGATGAAGATGAAAATATGGAGGACGGTGCAGATGGTATACAGGGTGGCGAGGAGCTGGATGAGAGGCAAGGGGTCGCTGTTGTTTTCGATGAATCGGATGAAGATGAAGATAATATGGCTCGCGAGGTTCGAGATGCGGATGAGCCCTCCGACGACGACATGTCTGACGAAGAGGATCAACCTGGTTTAGAGGAGGTTGCAACCGCTGGAGGTGCGGCTGCCGAGCAGGACGAAGCGGGAACCCCTGACGAAGAAATAGTAATCGATGGCGCTACGGAAGCATCTCGTGATGACAAAACTAAGGGGAGTGCGAAGTTCGTCCCAGTCCGTGAAATCGACGCGTACTGGCTCCAGCGAGAGATCGGATCGATTTACAGTGACGCACATATACAACAAGAAAAGACTCAAGAGGCTTTACGGATGATGAGCGAAAAGTCCGAAGATGGCAATGAGAGGCAGCTTCGTGATGTCGAAAATGACCTGATGGAACTGTTTGATTATGACTATCCGGAGCTAGTAGGAAAACTCATTACGAACAGGGATAGAATTGTCTGGGTTACCAAGTGGAGGCAGACAGCTGAGGATGCGGCCGCCAAAGTCGCACTTGAAAACGAAATGATTGAGGCTGGGCACCGCGACATTTTGGATGAACTTCATGGTAAAGTGGCTCGAGAGGGAGCAGGTGACCGACCTGGGAGAAAGATGAAGGTTGATCTAATGGATATCGACATCCCGGGGCCTAAACCAACCGAAGCCGAGTCCAAGCCTAAGGATGGAGTTTTGATGGGTGGACTCCAGCCGAAAAAACTTATCAATCTTGAGAATCTGGTGTTTGATCAAGGAAATCATCTAATGACCAACCCCAACGTCAAATTGCCGCAAGGTTCAACAAAACGAACTTTTAAGGGCTATGAAGAAATCCACGTTCCTGCTCCCAAACCAAAGAAGGATCCGGGTGAACGTCTTATTCCAATTTCAGATCTTCCAGATTGGGCTCGTCCTGGCTTTAGGAACTCTCAAAAACTCAACCGTATCCAAACGAAGTGTTTCCCGACGGCGTTCAACGATGATGGGAACATGCTCGTTTGTGCCCCTACCGGATCTGGGAAAACTAACGTCGCGATGCTCGCAATGCTACGCGAAATTGGGAAAAATCGGAACCCTGACACTGGTGAAATCATGTTAGATGACTTCAAAATTGTTTACATCGCACCATTGAAAGCACTTGTCCAGGAACAAGTTGGAAATTTCGGCGAACGATTGAAGCCTTACGGTATTCGTGTCTCGGAGCTCACCGGCGACCGGCAGCTCACCAAACAACAAATAGCCGATACCCAGATTATCGTGACCACTCCTGAAAAGTGGGATGTTATCACCAGAAAAGCGACTGACACCAGCTATACACGGCTTGTACGACTCATAATCATCGATGAAATCCACTTGCTCCATGACGACAGAGGGCCCGTATTGGAAAGTATAGTGAGCAGGACGATACGTAAAATTGAACAGACGGGCGATCCAGTGCGGCTCATTGGCCTCAGCGCCACGCTACCTAACTATCGTGATGTGGGCAGCTTCTTGCGTGTTGATCCGATCAATGCCCTTTTCCACTTTGATGGTTCATACAGACCATGTCCACTGAAGCAAGAGTTTATTGGTGTGACCGACAAAAAGGCTATCAAACAACTGAAAACCATGAATGATGTTTGCTATACAAAAGTTCTCGAGCAAGTTGGTACAAATAAAAATCAGATGTTAATCTTCGTTCACTCGAGAAAGGAAACGGCAAAGACCGCCAGGTATATTCGAGACAAAGCAGTGGAGATGGAAACCATAGGCCAAATATTGAGAAGTGATGCAGCCAGTCGGGCCATTCTCACAGAGGAAGCGGATGCAGTCAACGACTCTGCACTGAAGGACCTGATGCCTTACGGTTTTGGTATCCATCATGCCGGGATGAGTCTGGCTGATCGTACCTCTGTCCAGGAGCTCTTCGCGGATGGCAGCTTGCAAGTTCTTGTCTGTACTGCTACCCTCGCATGGGGCGTCAATCTTCCAGCACATACTGTCATTATCAAGGGTACACAAGTATACTCACCGGAAAAAGGCAGCTGGGTTGAGTTGAGCCCTCAAGACGTGCTGCAGATGCTTGGCCGTGCGGGCAGGCCGCAGTACGACACATTTGGCGAGGGTATCATAATCACATCCCAGACTGAAATGCAATATTATCTCTCTTTGCTTAACCAGCAGCTTCCTATTGAAAGTCAGCTGATGAGCAAACTTGCGGATAATCTAAACGCTGAGATTGTGCTCGGAAATGTCCGCAATCGCGACGAGGGAGTGGAATGGCTCGGCTATACCTACTTATTTGTCCGAATGCTTCGCTCCCCTGGCCTATACAGTGTTGGTACTGATTACGAAAATGATGAAGCCCTCGAACAACGACGCGTGGATCTCATCCACTCTGCTGCAACTGTGCTCGAAAAAGCTAACCTTGTCAAGTATGAGAAGAAGACAGGAAGACTCCAATCTACTGAACTTGGCCGGATCGCTTCCCATTATTACATCACTCATAGTTCTATGAGTACATATAACTACCACCTTCAGCCTATGGTATCCACAATTGAGCTTTTCCGTATATTTGCCCTCAGCGACGAGTTCAAATATATTCCAGTTCGACAGGATGAAAAGCTGGAACTAGCGAAGTTACTTGGTCGCGTCCCCATTCCTGTGAAGGAAAGCATTGAGGAACCACATGCGAAAATCAACGTTCTCCTCCAAGCCTACATATCTCGCTTGAAGCTGGAAGGGCTAGCATTAATGGCAGACATGGTGTATGTTACCCAGTCGGCAGGTCGTATTCTTCGAGCAATTTTTGAAATTGCGCTGAGGAAAGGTTGGGCGTCTGTCGCTAAAACCGCTCTCAGCCTTTGCAAAATGGCAGAAAAACGAATGTGGCCTACGATGTCCCCTCTTCGTCAATTTCCGTCATGCCCCCGTGATATCTTGCAAAAGTCTGAAAGAATTGATGTGCCTTGGTCCACGTATTTTGATCTAGATCCCCCGAGGATGGGAGAGTTACTAGGCATCCCAAAGGCAGGCCGAGTAGTTTGCGGCCTTGTCGAGAAGTTCCCGCGCCTCGATGTGCAGGCACAAGTTCAACCAATGACTCGATCAATGCTACGTGTGGAACTCACTATCACACCTAATTTCACATGGGATGATGATCTTCACGGTGTTGCTGAAAGCTTCTGGATCATTGTGGAAGACTGTGATGGCGAAGATATCCTTTTCCATGACCAATTCATCCTTCGCAAAGAATTTGCTGTTTCTGAAATGAACGAGCATTTAGTCGAATTCACAGTACCAATAACAGAACCAATGCCGCCAAATTATTTCATCTCACTTGTTTCGGATCGGTGGATGCATTCAGAGACAAAGATACCCGTTTCATTCCAGAAGCTTATTCTGCCAGAGCGTTTCCCTGCTCATACACCATTATTGGATATGCAACGAGTACCGGTCAAAGCTCTTAAACGGGCTGAGTACCAAAAGCTTTATCCTCACTGGGACCATTTTAACAAAGTGCAGACGCAGACTTTCAAGTCATTGTTCGACACGGATGACAACGTTTTCCTTGGAGCCCCTACCGGTAGTGGAAAAACAGTTTGTGCAGAGTTTGCTCTACTTCATCATTGGTCAAAATCCAAACCTGGCAAAGCAGTCTATATTTCCCCTTTCCAAGAATTAATTGACCAGCGGGCGGGCGATTGGCAAAGCCGGTTGGGCAATCTTAACGGGAGCAAGAACATTTTGAAACTTACAGGGGAAACCACTGCGGATCTGAAAATTCTCGACCAAGCAGACCTGGTGCTAGCTACTCCTATTCAGTGGGACGTCCTATCACGCCAATGGCAACGCCGTAAGAACGTACAAGCTGTCGAGCTCTTTATCGCCGATGAGCTTCACATGCTTGGTGGCCAAGGTGGCTACATCTACGAGGTTATTGTTTCCCGAATGCTTTATATTGCCCTTCAGACTGAAAAGGAGATACGGATGATTGGGCTAAGTGTCCCTCTGTCTAATGCCCGGGACATTGGTGAATGGCTGGGAGCTAAAAAACATACCGTTTACAACTTTAGCCCCCATGTACGTCCTGTTCCATTAGAGTTGCACATTCAGTCTTACACCATACCTCATTTTCCGTCCCTCATGCTTGCCATGGCGAAACCTGCCTTTGGATCAATTCTACAGCTATCTCCTGATAAACCGGCGCTCTTGTTTGTTCCTACTCGGAAACAAACACGCTCAACTGCTTTGGATTTGTTGGGCGCTTGCATTGCAGCAGACGATGAAGACAGGTTCTTACATGCGGATGTTGAAGAAATTTCTCCACTGCTAAAGCGAATCGACGAACAAGCACTTGCAGAATCAATCTCACACGGAATCGGCTATTATCACGAGGCTCTTAGCAACAGCGACAAACGCATTGTCTCGCATCTCTTCAAAATTGGTGCGATACAGGTTATGATTGCCTCCCGAGATGTGTGCTGGGAGATCAATTTCAATGCGCATCTAGTAATTGTCATGAATACCCAATTTTTTGATGGCCGAGAGCATCGATATATCGACTATCCTATAAGCGAAATACTTCAAATGTTCGGGAAAGCTTCTCGTCCTTTTGAGGACAAAAGTGGAAAGGGAGTGCTGATGGTTCCCGCCGTCAAGCGCGACTACTACAAGAAGTTCTTGAATGAAGCGTTGCCTATAGAAAGCCATTTACAAATATATCTGCACGATGCGTTTGTCACCGAGATCAGCACGAGAACCATTGCATCTACTCAAGATGCTGTCGATTGGATGACATACACGTACTTCTATCGCCGTCTCCTCGCAAATCCCAGCTATTATGGTTTAACTGATGTGAGTCATGAAGGCTTAAGCACGTTCCTGTCAGAGTTAGTTGAGAACACTCTAAAGGAGCTCTCTGAAGCGAAGATCATCGACCTGGACGAGGAGGATGACACTCTGTCACCATTAAATGCTGCGATGATTGCTGCGTACTACAACATTTCGTTCATCACCATGCAAACATTCTTGCTTTCCTTAACAGCCAGAACGAAGCTGAAAGGCATTCTCGAAATCGTCACATCCGCTACTGAGTTTGAATCTATCCAGGTTCGACGCCATGAAGAACATATTCTACGTCGTGTGTATGATAGGGTACCAGTCAAAATGTCGCAACCAGTTTACGACTCGCCACATTTCAAGGCATTTGTCCTTTTGCAGGCGCATTTCTCACGCATGCAGCTTCCGATTGACCTTGGGAAAGATCAAGAAGTTATTGTCAATAAAGTTTTGAACCTCTTGAGCGCATGTGTAGATGTCCTGTCTTCTGAGGGCCACTTGAACGCCATGAATGCTATGGAAATGTCACAGATGGTTGTTCAAGCTATGTGGGACCGGGATAGTCCATTGAAGCAAATTCCTCATTTCGGACCCGACGTCATCAAAGTAGCCAATGAGTTCCAGTATGTTCTTCCCTCCACCTCCAATAGTTTATTCTCAAACGCTGACCACCTTTTCACGTGCAGGATCAAGGACATCTTCGAGTTTATGGAAGCTATGGACCCGTCAGAGAACAAGGATTATGCAACCCTCGTGAAGCGTCTGGGCCTTGACAACAAGCAACTAGCGCAGGCAGCAGAGTTTACGAACAACAAATATCCCAACATAGATCTCGACTTCACTGTTCTGGACGAAGATAGCATCACCGCTGGCGAGCCGGCTTATATCGATATCAAGATTGAGAGGGATGTTGAAGAAGAGGAAGAAGTGGATACCACCGTCTCAGCTCCGTTCTACCCGGGGAAGAAGATGGAAAACTGGTGGCTTGTTGTTGGTGAAGAAAAGACAAATAGCCTCCTTGCGACCAAACGTGTCACGATTGGGAAAAAATTACAGCTCAAGCTAGAGTACATTGTTCCGACGCCTGGTGAGCATGAGCTAACGCTGTTCTTGATGAGCGATAGCTACGTGGGTGTTGACCAAGATCCTTCGTTCA
The DNA here is from genome assembly GCA_001660665.1 of Emergomyces africanus. NCBI lineage: Eukaryota > Fungi > Ascomycota > Eurotiomycetes > Onygenales > Ajellomycetaceae > Emergomyces > Emergomyces africanus. Next base: position 13,651 of record LGUA01000420.1, read on the forward strand.
AGATTACGGCTGCGGAGGGAATGGACGAAGACGAGGAAGAAGAGGAAGAGGAAGAGGAGTGAGCGATTTGTAGTAGTTGGGGGGAGTTTTAATCCCTGAAGCTCATTTTCATTTTCAAAATTATTATTTTTTTCAAATTTTTCAAATTTTTCACGTGTTGTGATCTTTTTGTTTTTTAGACTGTATCATTAAATGTATGGATTTGTCTACGATTCTTGATACGATTTCATTCTCTAAAAAAATCATATATTTGTTTGGATCAGGAGGAGTTGATTGTAAGCCTTTCGATATCGATTAGCTTTTGCACCACATGGCGAAATTCAGTTTAATCGGCCTTTTTTTTGACACGGATATTTACAGGTACCAACGCTGAACTTGAGGCGGTTTTTTTTTTTTTTTTTTTTTTTTTTTTTTTACTGTCCTGTGTGTATTGTACATACGCCATCCGTCCGGTTATAACGGGACAAACGAGCGTCAGGGGTATACTCTGACTGTACTCCGTATAGAAGCTAGAATCCGCACTTAAAGACACTTTGGTGCTGCACATCCTATATAGCTATGCAGGTAACAGGGTTGCGACTCATTCGATGGCTGTAACCTCCAAGCTTTCATGACTCTTATCGGCCACTCTACACCGCTAAATATCTCAGCGGAAGCCAGCGCGATAAGCCGGAAAAGGCGGGGTAAAAAGCATACTTCTTGCAGCAAGTAATCCATGGATAATATGTTAGATGTATCCATGTCGTCACTGACTCACCAGTTATCCGGGTGTGTATTTATTTACTGCGTAAGTTTACTGAGAACGGACACCCTATATATTTAAGCTGATGTTCGAGAGCAAATAGATTTACTCCAGGTTGGTTGATGTGTCGAAAACACAAGGCGTGTGAACACTCTTCTTCCCACTGAAAGGGAAAGTTGCTAAATATACTACCTAAATACTTATCACGATGACTATTCGTGCTTTGAAGTTTACCCCAGAGTAATTATTCCCCCAGAATCCATTGCTAGAGCTGTAGACCCTTACAAAGATATCCTACTATCTACTATTCTACTGAAGCTAACGTCGATTTTTTTCTTCTTCTTTTTTGCTCGCAGGGTAATGCTAAGCGCTCCTCGACGCTCAGCTGCCATCCCGAATGCATCAGGTACATTGCTTGCCTACACGCAGACAACGTATTCGTTTGAGACCCATGCGACCACCTCGGAACTTCGAGTCCTCGATGTTTCAAGCGGCAGCTCTGTTCTCTTGACAAATTCGTACAGCGGAACTCCGCAATGGCTGGGTGACGGCGACAAGCTCGTCTGGCTCAAGGAAGGAGACAGTGGAAACACCAGCGTCATTGTCGGTTGTGGCCAGCGTAAAGAAGACCCATATGTCGCGGGGACGATATCTGGACCCGTGTCAAATCTGAAACTCACTACTCTTTCCTCCGGGCTCGTGGGTGTTGTAGTTTCCGGGAAGGCCAATCCGGATGGATCCCTGTACAATCCATCGACTGCGACGAAGCCTCTCAGCTCGGGCAAATTGTACACATCGCTTTTTGTCAGACATTGGGACACTTATACTACACCCCAGAAAAATGCCATTTTCTATGGAACGCTCCGGACGACTTCATCGTCGGCAGATGACAAACAGTCCAAGTACGAGCTGTCAGAGTTGAAAAGCCTCTTCAAGTTCATCAATCGGCTCGATCTGGAATCGCCCATTCCGCCCTTTGGTGGAACCGACCATTTCGATATATGTCCCCGAGGTATCGTGTTTGTGGCTAAAGATCAGAGTTTAAATCCGGCGCTACATACCAGATGTGTCGTTTACGTTTGCATATTCAATTCCCAGTCATGGACTCAAGCTATACCGATATCCGTCAAAGCACTTTCACTCGATCCCTTAAATGGAGCAGTAACCTCTCCAGTTCTGTCCCCGGTGACAAATTGCCTGGCATTTCTAGCTATGAGAGAGGATGGATATGAATCGGATAAAAACAGGATCGTTGTTGTCCCCGGGCTGTTTGACCCGCAAGCCGAACAGTCCAAACCTGTTGAGATTTTTGCAACCACTGATGGCTCTGGCGCATGGGACCTCAGTCCAGGTTCCCTCACTTGGAGTGATGATGGTTCTGCCCTATTCATCCGAGTCGAAGACACCGGCTGCGGCGCCGTATTCAGACTTCCCATGGCTGACTTCGCCAACGCCTCTACAAACCAGCTCAGCAAGCTGACCCATTCCGGATACGTAACCAGCGTTGCACCAGCATCCAATAAGGTATTCCTGACCAGCACCAGTCTCGTGGAAAACAGTGTATTTTCAGAGATCGACCTGTCGAAAGCAGACCAACAACCCAAAGTTATCTGTTCAAGTTCACGAAATGGCGCGTCCCTCGGCCTCTCTCCCGAACAAGTCACAGACATCTGGTGGAGCGGTGCAGACGACCATCCGATCCATGCTTGGGTAATAAAACCATCTAACTTCGATCCGTCAAAGAAATACCCGCTCTGTTATCTCATTCATGGTGGACCCCAGGGTGCATGGAGCGACCAATGGAACACGCGCTGGAACCCTGCTGTTTTCGCAGAGCAAGGCTACGTAGTAATCGCACCCAACCCGACAGGCAGTACTGGTTACGGCCAGGCATTTACAGACGCCATCCAGAACGAGTGGGGTGGTAAACCATTCGAGGACATCGCCAGGGGTTTCGATTTTATCGAAAAGGAACTTCACTATGTCGATACCAGCCGCGCTGTTGCCTTGGGAGCCTCGTACGGTGGCTTCATGATAAATTGGATCCAAGGCCATGAACTAGGCCGCAAATTCAAAGCCCTGGTGACTCACGACGGTATCTTCTGCATGAAATTCTCCCTGTCGGCTGAGGAGCTCTACTTCCCCATCCGCGACCTGAAGGGTGTATACTGGCAAGCACCCGAGAACTGGGATCGTTGGGACCCTTCATTGTTCCTCGACAACTGGTCCACACCGCACCTTATAATCCACAACGAACTGGATTACCGCCTCAGCATCGCGGAAGGGCTAGCGGCATTTAACGTTTTGCAGATGCGAGATGTGCCCAGCGCGTTTTTGACGTTCCCTGATGAGAACCATTGGGTACTGAACGCAGAGAATTCGCTTGTTTGGTATCGGACGGTTCTTAATTGGATTAATAAGTATGTTGGTTTGCCGCCGTTGTTAGATAAAGATGGGTCTGATGGGCTCCCACCGGCAAAGAATGAGGAAAAGATTGTAGGAGACATGATGAAGTTATCAGTGGCGGAGTAGTTTCAGTTCGTAATTCATAAGTATATCTCTAATGAGTTTCGGGCTAGATGGCAGTGCTGTGCTGCATTCTCGTGTTGCGGTTTTTGTGGTTCTTGTGTAGATTTAATGATGTCTGAAGGAATAAAGGGGCTAGAAAGTGAAAAACAAAATTAAAAAAATTTAAAAAAAAAAAAAAACTGAAAAACAGACGAAAAATGCACAGAATGCACAGGATGCATCATAACAACCACTAAAATCGATTATCCATTTTTTGTGCCTTTTTCCTGACTACTACTCATCTTTCTTTCTTGCTCGCATTTTCAAGTTCAACTTGAGAGTGAACATTTGGTGATTTTCTCTGTTGTCTGTTGTCACTTAATATTATTATAAAGCATATGGCAAACCACCCAGTCCATTGGAAATATAGATCAAAAAATAAATTACAAACCTCTTGTTCCCGTATTCCCCCCTCTTTGCGTTCTCCTAGGACAGACAAATCATATCGATGAGAGTAGTTGAAAATGGGTTAATGTAAGCAGACATATCAAGGGATGAAACTTGAGGAGAATTGGGAGTAGAAAATCCTCTCGTCATGTCGTTGTTGCCGCGCCACTTTTTCCCTATACGCGGGGGAAACGGCGACGTGAGAGTTTCAGCACCCACGTGAGAATAGAAACAGAAATGGTAAACGGAGGTATGAGAGGGATGGAACAAATATGGAAAAAATTGCGGCAACATGTATGTTTCCGACTCTCACGATTTCAGGGGATTTGGTGATGTGATAGTAGATATACATTCTGAACTCGAAACAAGAAGAGTGAGCATATAATAGGGAAAATAATTTGGGGGGAGGGGGAGGGGGAGGAAAGCATAAACGTAGGGCATATATATATATAAACATCGCATTACCCAGTCCCAAAGATGTAGAAATAAGAAAAAATCCAACCAAAAAAAAATAAAAAATCAA
>LGUA01000421.1:0-17861 GCA_001660665.1 Emergomyces africanus
GCCAAGATCAAGATCCAGATTCTCCCAAATGGGAAACTTCTTTCGGCTTCAAACACCAACAACAACAACAACAACAACCACAACAACAACCCGCCGACACCGTGCTCCAAGATGCTCTGACAAGGGAGCAGGCACTGCGCAAAGAAGCCGAATCGCGCCTTTCCCAAGCTAACTCCGAGCTTGAAGAACTCACCACGCAGCTCTTCAGCCAGGCGAACGAGATGGTGGCACAGGAGCGGAAGGCAAGGGCGAAGTTGGAAGAGAGGGTTGAAGTGCTTGAGAGGCGGGATTCGGAGAAGAGAAGGAGGTTGGAGAGACTTGAGAAGGCTATTGAGAGGGTGGAACGGGTTAGGGGGATGGTGGGTAACATCTAAAAATTTGGTGGTGAGGGAGAATAAGAAAAGAAAACTAGGGGATAAGGGGATAGAAAGGAGTGAGTGAAAGAGTGTTAGTGTTTGGTGTCGGAGTTTTTTGCGTTGATTTGATTTGGAATGGATAGAGAGCAAAGGGCGTTAATTGCTTTCATTCCGGAGTACATGGGTGGACAGATATCTGGGCTATTTAAAAAGGGGATCTATTTGATTTGCAGCGGGGGTGTTGGGAACTGTTTGGATTCCACTATGATTTTCTTGTATCTGCAAGGTCTATTTTAATTTATTTTACCTACTAACCCTCTCATTCTCTTTGAAGTTCGGGATATCCTACATATATGAATATCAGTGTTACTTTGATTTTAGAATTTGTGCTGATCACGTAGAAGGTTGTCCCGTTAGTTTAGTTTAGGGGAACGAGACTTTTCTTTCGCTTGAAAAAAATGCTTCTTCAGATGATCTCGGATATGATAGGAATGCAAAGCATGAACGATAGGTGTTGTTGTTGTATGAAGCTAATGACAAAACAGTAAAATAGTTGATCTACGTGGATATCTTGCAGCGACGATTTGAAACGGGGGAAATTGAAAATGTGAAGGCATCAAATAGGTAGGGGTATCAATAAATATGGAAGGTACAGGTGGGAAAAGGGGTCTCTATCTATGGGAACATGGACATAATAATACATGGTTTGTAAAAGAATATAAAATCGAAAGAGACGCTAGCTCAGGGATGTACTCGGCAAATGTCAAAGAAGGTGAAAGGTGGTAATGCGCTGTTAAATAGCGAAAGAGATCGATGTATGGAAAAATAAAGAGAGCAGAATAAAGACCACGGGTATATGATACAGGGGGGTACGGGCAAAGTAGAAGAACATGTCTGGAACGGGGATGAAACACGCCTGAGACAAGAATGCCAAGCACACAATAACAGACCCAGAAAAACACACACGATATAGAGCAAAAGAGAAGGTGATATCGAACCTAAGCCTCACGAACTTGTAACATCAGTTTCATTTCCTGCTTTCCAAAACGCATACTTGCCCTGCGCGGGCTCCGCATTCATCGACCACACCCATGCACACAACCCTCCCAGCAACCCAGCGGCCCCGATCAGAACAGGCCGCAAGCGCGCACTCCTTCTAGTCCGCGCCTGGGTCGATGAATCCGATGGTCGCCGCAGCATCCCGGAAGCAAAAGTTGGTAACTTAGCCCTGATCGAGGGAAGGATTCGACTGCTGGTCCTACCATAGCTGCTGCCAAGTGTCTTTCCAATTCCCGCCCTCTCGACTTCGACATCAATCTCCGCGACGATGCGGCTGCAATGTCGGAAGATATTGACGGCTTCAACAATGATCTGCGCACGTTCAGAGACAGTTAGGAGATTCGAGGCAGAATGGAGGCGTTTTTTAAATTCTTGTTTGATCCCTTCATCGTCATAAAGGTCGTTGTCGTCGCGGTGGAAAAACCAGAAGGTGAGCCCATTGGGGATGCCGCTGCAGCTGCAGCTGCCATCTTCGCTGGATTCGGTACCACCCTTCCAGAAATCATGGCCCCCTGCTGCGAGCTTTGTGCGGATTCGCCGTCCACCGTTGAGCAGTATAAGGTACATTATCCATGCGTAAACCATGATTAGGTGCGGGTGTTCCTCTGTGGCTGATTTAATGTGTGCCGCGAAGGCCGTTGCCGCGTTGCCGTATGGATTATCCTCCTCGTTTGACGTATTGTCGTCGTTGGTGTTTCCCAGGCCTGAGTTCTCCATACCCGACGACCATCCCAAAGCACGCAAATCCGATCGCAATTTCTCGCTACGTAGTAGTTCAGGAATATATAGCTGGCTTAATATGCTTCTGATCCTGCCCCTGTCATCGTTTACGAACGAATCCAGAATCTCATATTCATCTGGGCTGCCATTGCCGTTGAAGGACGGTAGCTGAGATAGCTGAAAAATCCAGACTTCTTCAAAGGCGAAGTATATTTCTGCAAAACGTGATACTCCCAACGCGTAGAGCGCAGGAGTATCCGTGCGTGGCGGAATGCAGAGCGGGACACGCTTGGCGACAAGGCTGCCAAACGAGGTGTGATGGTCCCTGTTGGAGCGAAATTAGCTTGATCCATCTTTAAGCATGGTAAGTAGGCTTTTACGTGAGTAGTGTGGTGCATTCTTGCAGGTTAGAGTGGGTTGTTCCGATCCAATACACGAGCCCCATATAAACGAAAGTTATTATTTACCTTATTGCGTCGAATATCTCTTTCGAAAGGTCCTCCATAACTCCCTTACATAAAATGGTCGATAGAGGCGATAGATCGACAAGGTTGGCTCCTCTAGTGTAGCTACGAACGCGAAAGTCTTTTGACAATGGTAAAAATCTCTTGATCGGCATTTTATAGATATATTGGTAGTTTCCTTTGAGGGTCAAATATTGGTGAATGAAGAAGAATAAATGAAAAAGACATGATCTTTATAGCAACAGGAGAACAGCTCTTGTGTTCAAACACATGACAAAAGTCATGTGCTTAAAGTATCCCCAGCCGTGGCCTGATGATGATATTGAGCCACTGGTAGGATTTCGGGAGCATTGGGGGTATGTGAGTTGATCGGGAAAAAGTGTGGATGTCTCCAAACATCACATCATCGCTCAAATGACAGAGGGTATAAGATGACAACTCCTGGATGTACCACATGCGAAGTTGCCTATATCAAATAAGCACAGAATTAAGCCAGGAGCGCCTTGACTGTGACCTAGTTGGGTGAAGTATTCAGGCACATGACTAGGGATCTAGGGATCTCATGGGCGTAGATTTCACGACTGACATAGTCGTTCCCCTTCTCTATTAGTGATTGATGGTTGGGTTACCCGGTGCAAAGGTACAACCCTTATACAAGGGATGTACCATGCATTGTGTACGCATAATAGAATACATGGATACATTGGATGATAGTAGTAGTGGTAGCCATGATGTGGTTGTTGGAACGACGAAGGTTGAATTGTATCACGTGATATAACCCAAAGAGGAAATCAGGGCTTTTGAGAAGAAACCCTAGTTCCCAAGTCTCGCTTAGCGAGCCAACTAGCGCCGGAATTGCACTTTGGCTGGAAAAATCCAAGAGAGCAACGTCGTTGAAAAGCCCGGCACGACCGCAAACATTTTTCGACGACAACCTTTCCACGACCAGCTTCGGGACCGCACAATACCGCCAAGGTAAGTTTCCTCACCTCATTGACTGGAGCTGCTATCAACTTCTGAGCGATCTGCGGTCTTGGAATGTGATCTAATAACATGTTGCTGAACAGATGGTCGCCGCAAAGAAGCATGTACCGATCGTGAAGAAACGTACGTACCCCCCATATACCCAGGACCCTTTAAATACAGAATTGGCCTATTTGTTGGTTATGGATCTGTGATGGTGGTTGAGGTGTGGACATGCGGAGAGGGAGACAATCCTGCGCGAGGAAAAGACAAAAAGAATACTGGAAAGAAAAAAGGTCGATACCCGTGTTGTGGACGGAACACAAAGGCTGATGTGAGGGATTTCGGGTATACAGACAAGAAACGCTTCAATCGCCACCAGTCGGACACTTTCAAATGTGTGGACGCTTCATGGCGGAAACCCAAGGGTATCGACAACCGTGTCCGTAGACGATTCAGCGGTCAGGCTGCTATGCCAAAGGTACGATTAACTCTCCTCCGAAATTGACCAGAGCCACCTTTCCTGTCAATCGAGAACAGAGAGAATGAGAAGGAAATAATTAGCAGGGCTAGGAGATTGGCTTCACTACCGCAAGGACTGACCGTTGGCGGCTTGAAACAATATAGATCGGTTACGGAAGCAACAAGAAAACCAGACATATGACCCCCTCCGGCCACAAAGTCTTCCTCGTTCAGAACCCCAAGGATGTCGAACTTTTGTTGATGCACAACCGGACCTACGCTGCTGAGTACGTTGAAAATCAAATATTTCCCTCACAATATTGAAAGTCACAAGCCAAAGCGAAAAAAAAAAAAGAAGAAGAAAAGAGAGACAATCCAATTATTGCAGGCAAGCTGACATTACCTTCTCTTCAGGATCGGCCACGCTGTTTCGTCAGGAAAGAGAATCAACATCATTGCCAAGGCCAAAGCACTTGGCGTCAAGGTCACCAACCCCAAGGGTAGACTCACAACGGAGTCATAGTCATGTTGTTGTTTTATTTTCTTTGTCCGTTTACGTTTACGTCTGGGGTCGGAAGGCTTGGGATTTGGCGAAATCATTTGATAAATTAAAAAGCCGTTTGAAGCCCTGATTTTAACAACAAATCAAAAAATGAAATATAATTAACGGAATCAAACTGTTATTTTACTTTGTCCCCTGACATGATCATCAGACTTCTCATTGTTATTATACTATTTCTCGCACTTTGAATACCATTTTCTTTTTATTTGGAAGGATCTGCCCAGAAAATATTGATGCAGGGAATAGATATTCGAAAGTCCCGAGTTGCAGGTTTCACGAATTTCACACGATATTACTCGTCAGCGCTTCCAAGGCGGTTTTAAGGCAGGATAAAGAAAATATTCGAACTTGAAGCCTTGAGAAACGTATATATGCGCATTTCCTCTAGTAGGTATGGTATCTGAAATAGTAGTAATCCAATTATGAACCCATATATCCCTCCTACCGCCTAGCTCTCCTTATGCAGCAGCAGCAGCAGTATTTTCAGTCCCATTTCCATTCCCTTCTGACAGCTGCTCTTTCATATTCTTATCAATTAACTCAGTCAAATTCACGGCGCCTAAACCTTCCACCAATGCTGAATCCCCGTGCTGCCCCTCTCCAATAACTTCCTCCTCCTCATCATCCACCCAATCGGGTACAGTTGTAGGGCCTTCCATACCCTCAGGGGGCAATGCCCAACCGGGCATTTTACTCTTATACTTCCATGCCCCCGTCACATCCGCATATGACACTGCATGGAGGAAAATTCCCAGCTCATGCACTCCAGGGTCAGTGTATAATTCAGTTCCGCACGTCTCACATTTTTTTCCATTCATCTTCTCCCCTTTGCGCTTCAGATAATCGTTAACCATCACTTCATGCTCCTTAGCCAATAGGTCATCCACAACAGCTGGGTCGTTTTTGGAGACTGATTCCGGCGGTGGGGTTTGGAATGTTTGGTAACTGAGAGAATCAGCCGGTTCACTTTTGCCCATTTTGGACAACCGGTATATTATCTGCTCGTCATTTTCCCCTGTTGCGTCTGCTTTGCCAAGGCTGTGGCCGAAGACTCGCCGGTTGGAGTAGATAGGGTCATTCGTTATTGGATGACCTAAATATTGAAGGTGAACACGAAGTTGATGAGTGCGGCCCGTCAGCGGTAGGCAGTGAACGATACTGTAGCCCTCTTCGTCTGAGCTCATTGGAACAGGGGTAGCTGCTCCTGTGGGTGTATCGGTCGGCGAGTCGCTGATGTTCATTTGATCTGGTAATGTTGGAGGAGGGGTTGCCGGTTGGGTTGATGAATCTAATCTTTTCTCCGCTGGTTTATGTGGTGGATAATATGCGATTCTGCGAAATTTTGTTCTCGCGTCTTTTCCCGAAGCTCTTGCACGGTTTAGGCCGAGGATCGGGCTGATTTTCAACATAGGTTGATCACAAAGGACTACACCATCCGGGAATTTCCCCTTCACTCGTGCGACATATTCCTTGCGCACTGTACGCGAACGGAGCTTTTCGCCAATTTGTTCAGCGCCCTTCGGGTGTTTGCCAATAAACATCACACCTGATGTCAATCTATCCAGCCGATTGCAGGGATATGGAACCCATCCATTTCCACGTTCTGCTTTCATTATTTCGAGAATTGAATTGTAATTATATCTTCCTGCAGGATGGACAGGCACGCCTGCCGGTTTATCAATCACGATCATGTCATTGTCCTCATGGATTATGCCGATCGGTTGACTGGTGACAGGCGGTTCATGTCTGTGGAGTGTATGCGAAATCACATCACCGTTTTGTATCTTCGTATCTGTTGAAACTGCTTTTCCATTTATGCACACTGCGCCATCTTCAATGGCTTGTTGCTGAAGGCAAAAATGTTAGTACGTATTGGGAAAGTTTTAGAAAGGTTCGCCTCCTAAACAACCCGAAGGAAATTGGCCAGCCCTTGTGAACGTACATAATACTCCCTCGGCCTATCTCTGAACTCCGTTCCAAAAACATCCAATAGTCCTCGCCCCCGCCACCTTTCTTTGCAATAGGTATTATATGTGAAGTGGTAGGGTGCGACTCTTCGCAAGCCCCCTTCGAGGTAGTATGGTCTAGGTAAAGGGTCACAAGGTGTCACCACCGCATCCGGGGGTGCTTGAACAGCTTCCTTCTCTCCCACGGCGTTTGAGTGGTCGACAGTTGTTAGGGCCATACTGGGAGTGGGAGACCGACCCCGCTGCGCCAGGTAGGCCAGAATACGAGGAGGGGAAGCCACGGGGCGTTGAAGGAATATAAAGCGGATAATATACTTGAAAAGAGTAGGAAGATGAGGAAATAAATGAGAGTGAGGGGAGGAATGAACGAGTGAATGGGCTGGTGGGAAATACTTAATTGCAACAGATATGACTCTAAATCGAAAAATACGAAATGCAAAATATGGAGAAATATATCTCCGCCAGTTTCGTGTAAAATAAGGTTATCATGTGATCCATCCATTTGATCTCCAAAAGGTTATCTTATCACTTATCAATCAGATCACAGAGCAACCGAGGCTGTCAGATGTCAATGGACAACGTCAATTCCTGTTTTGACAACATACTACGGAGTATACAGCGCTCGATTAACCTCGGATTATTATCATTTAGACGAGCTTCTAATTGTTTCTCATTACAGACAAAAATAATAAAACGCCCTTTCGCCGAAAGGAGTCGTGGCCATGGTCCAAACAGAACTAGAACTAAAAAAACGGAGGACAAGAAATGACTATGCCTTTTTCTTGGAATATAGGACAAGATGGTGAGTGCACCTCCCCGTTTCTCTAGAAAATATTTGCCTATTTTTTGAGTAACTCAAAAGAAATGATTTGCGTATCAATTGAAGATAAAGAAAAGAATATAAAAGAAAAAGAAGCCAAGTGCCCGCGTTCAATACCCTACTACCATAGAGCTAAATTAAATTTGATATCAGGTCCGACAACGATATGTACGCCCATCTAAACAATAGCATATACGCCTTTCTCATCGACTCTATCGTAAACACTTATCTAATAGCGAACTGTGGCCTCGACCCCTTTTCTGTTCGCCTTTCTGCTCCCTCTCCGTCACCTTCACACCCACCCACGTCGATCATCGAGTCGAGTTCTACCCCACTCTCTCAAATTGGCCTCGTCGTCTCCTCATATTGCGATTATTTCTCTTCCGTCTCATTTCCAGATGTTTTAGACCTAGGCCTCCGCGTTGTCAAGCTTGGTACTTCAAGCGTTAAATACGAAGTTGGCATTTTCCGCTGCGGTGAAGATAGAGTTAAGGCTGTTGGCGGGTTTACACACGTGTTTGTGGAGAAGGCAGGGATGACACCCGCAGGCGCAGGCGGAGATGGAGTGGTTAAAAAAGCAATGGATGAGCGGATTCGAAAGGGCCTCGAGCGGCTTATCGTCAAGGATGGGGCGGTATCATCAAAGCTGTGAAAGCTTCGTCGGGTGAAGTTGTGTGATTGGATGCGATTTGTATACTGGACGAATAGCGGCAATTTCTTTTCTGTGGCATAAATGTGCATGTATGAGGCTGACCTGTAACGTGGTTTCTTGTACGTCACACCGGAGCTACATGTACAGTACATTATCATCAGCGAAGGATGTGCAGGCTGAAGTGAGTTATAGAAATTGTAGCAAATGGCCTGGCAATGACATATAGACGTCAATGGCTACATGCGATATAGAAAAGGGAGACATTTCATACTCCCTGCTGTAGTAGGTCTAAAGCAATTAGCTCGGTTGGTAGTAACCAGTTTCAAAATTACCATTCTACCAAAATCTAACACTCTCTAAACACAGTAATTTTCATTTAGCTCTATTGCTAACGTCTATATCGTGTCCCAAGAGCTCAAAGGTATCCACACGTATTTTCGTCCAATCGAATTCTATTTCCAAACAAAAAAAAAAAAAAAAATGTAACGAAAAGGGGGAAACGCCTTGTCTACGTACAACTGCCTGCTGGCTTCACTAGAAAGCCAGTCTCAATTCGATGTTATCATAATATCCTTCTATCGTTTCCAGTAAAACAATATATAAACGGACGATACATATCGAGTCGTGGCGGTAAAGACAATAGTCGTCATCATCATAACAAAATGAGTCGTTAGAATATCACACACTGCCGTTATCTCTGGAGGCTAGAAACCAGCTTTCTTATTTTCCTGACAGAAAGGTACACAATCCAACTCAGCTTTGAGGTGGACGAGGATTATGGAAGCTGAAAGAAGAAAAGAATTTAAAAAGAGTCAGAAATCACTCGATATGTCGGGATCCCATGCTCCCAACGATATGCTGCGTAGCCGCTCTGCTGGCGTGCCGAAGGCAAAATGCCTATAGCACTGATGCGGCGATAAGATTTTTTAAAAGATATGAAAGCAAGAAACATGATATGCGATTCCGGAGCTGATTATACGAGGTAAAGGCTATGCGAGCCTTACTGTGTCGCACATTGCGCCTGTCCACCTTCTTCCTCATCTTCATCCTCCCATGCCGAGCCTCCCCGGGTATCATTGGATCCGATCTCCTCTGGGTTCGCCTTGGGATCATACTCCACATCATCCACAGTGTCAGCTTGGATAGCTGGGCCTGGACCGGGAAGAATCTCGCGCAGTTTTGTGAGAGAGGCGGGGTCTGAAGCCCACCCATCATCCGGGAACTTGATTTGGACCGCCAAATACAGATCGCCTCTGGCGTCACTCTTTTTAAACGGCATGCCTTCACCTGCAACTTTGAGGACTTGGTTAGGTCTCATAACAGCACCTTCTGTTTTAGGGTGCGTGATCTCAATGCCTCTTCCGTCGAGGTGCTTCAGCACTACACGGGAAAAGCCGCAAAGTGCTTCAGCTAGCGTGATTTCAATCTCTGCAATCAGGTCCGCACCGGCTCGTCGGAACTTTTCATGCTCTATTTCCTCCAACTGAAATATAATATCTCCGGGTTCTGTGTTTGGGAACTGGTCTCCTTCTCCCTCTAATGTGATCTTGTCTCCATTTCTGCGAAACTGTTAATAAAATACTGTTGCTGTAAAAATTATGAAGGGCTGGATCCAAAACTTACTTCGCGCCACGCGGGATATAGATTTCGAGCAACTTACGCTCTTCCGTGACTTGTTTCCCTTTGCATTTCTTGCACTTGTCCTTAGGCTGAAAGAAGCTCCCTGAGCCTTCGCACACTTTACATTCCGCCATAGCCTGGGTGACCATGCCCGGCCCAACTTGGACTAGAGTTTCCTTGTACCCTATGATTTTGAAAAGAAAAGGATTGTTAAAACCTAAATTATCCAGTTCTGGAATACCAGGGTGTCTTACCAGCCCCCCCACAGGTAGAACACTGCTTTGGTGTCGCCTTTTCCTTCCCGCCTTTCCCTTTGCAGAGACTGCATATGACATTTTTGGTGCTTGAAAATTTGACGGTCCGGCCCTTGTACAAATCTTCTAAACTCACTGAATACTCTTGTACTTCGTTTTGGCCCTTTCTTGGCCTGTTAGGTCTTGGCCCGCCAAATCCTGGCATGCCTCCGCCCATGTTCATCCCCCCGCCAAACATTGACGCAAGGAGGTCATCGAGGTCAGGGCCGCCGTGCATCCCAGCTCGTCCCGACCCGTCAAACGCTGACATTCCATGAGTATCGTAGATGTGTCTTTTCTCATCGTCATAGAGAATATCGTAAGCCTGGCTCACGGCCTTAAAGCGGACTTCCGCCTCCTCTCGTTCTTCTGGGGCGACCTTATCGGGATGGTGCGCAAGAGCTGCCTACGGAAAAGAAATTGTTACATTGATTAGTTTTTGACGCAGTAACGGCTTCTGAACGAGAATCTAGCGATTTCATACCTTGCGATAAGCCTTCCGTATTTCCTCTTTCGAAGCGGATTTGTCGATGCTCAATACATCTGACGTAGGTTTAGTTTCGAGCACCACTATACGTTATAAAGAATATGGAGACAAAGACTCACTGTATAAATCTGTCTCACCGTCGGCAGAATCCACTAAATATTTCTGCATGTCAGTGAAACTGCCCGGGGGGGGGGGGGAAGAGGTTGGTTCCCCCACGGGCAAAAGACGCAACTCACTTCTGGGTACACCGAAATATTTATTATTTAATAAGGCTCTTTTGGTTGCTCTGGGTTAGAGATGGGATATAATAGACGGTTAAACGAGCGACTTGAGAGTAATAGACAAGCAGATGGAGCGTGCTTTCTGTACTGTACTATATCTTTATATATGGTGTAGAGTTAGTTGCTTGTTGCAAAATTAGGAAAAAATAAAATAAAAATCTGAGTTTGGTTGGCGGCGGCAAGATTTTCCTCGTGGCGGCAACAACCACCGCAACCAGTATTAAATACCACCAACAGCGGTCCCGAACGCGCCGCCTGAACTAAACTCCCCACTGAGCCACAGCGCCAGAATCTGTTGAATTTTCTTTATTATTCTCTATTACTCTTTACAGATGATTCGAGATTGAGACTATCCCGCAAATTGTTTCGCATTGGGAGCATCTGTAGCTGAACAATGAGGTCGTCATGTCGTCCACGGCTAGCCATCTCTCCCTGTAGATTCTGCGGCGCAAGTTTCTCTACATCAACAAGCCATTTTGCGCGGAAACAAAGCAAACTACTCCCAGACTCCCCAGCGCGGACTCGTTTTGCTCCATCTCCTACGGGGTACCTCCACCTTGGCTCACTCCGCACGGCCTTGTTCAACTACCTCCTCTCGAAAAGAACCGGCGGCCAGTTCCTTTTGCGCATCGAGGATACGGATCAGGTTTGTTCTTTTATGACTGCCCGGACAATTGTTAGAGGTTTATATGTGCTGATTGCCAAAGAAAAGGACCATTGCTGGAGCCGAACAGCGGTTGTACGAGGATTTACAATGGGCCGGACTTCAGTGGGATGAAGGTATCGTTAATATTGCCCCGAAATGGAGAAAATGACTTGGAATGCTAATGATAGTATATAGGCCCTATTGTGGGTGGTCCTTATGGCCCATACAGACAGGTACGTTACCATTTCGTCAACTGTGGCATAGGATATGGCGACAGCAAGTTGTTAAATGGAGAAAACGAGTTTAGTCCGAACGAACATCTTTGGGTATATACACGGAGGAAATTCGCAAGCTTATATCTACGAAACATGCATATAGATGTTTCTGCTCCCAGGAACGTCTCGATACTCTCGCCAGGCATCGGAATGATCTGGGTCTTCCACCTGGATATGACGGAGCATGCAAGACAATATCACCCGAGGAGGCTGAGGAACGTGCTCATAATGGAGAACCGAATGTTGTCCGTTTGCGAATGACGGGGCCATCCCCAATGTTCACGGATCTCGTATTCGGGAAAACTGGTCAGAATCAGGCTGGAGGCGCTGGCCGGCTAAATAGCCAGCTGAGTGACCCTATTTTACTCAAATCAGATGGCTATCCAACCTACCATCTAGCTAATGTAGTTGACGACCACCATATGAAAATAACGCACGTTATTAGAGGCACGGTAAGATATTTACCCTTTTCAAGTTAAACTATATTTTACTAACGGCTCTATCCTACAGGAATGGATGGCCTCCACCCCTTTACATGTTGCGTTGTATAACGCTCTTGGGTGGGAGCCTCCAGCATTCGGACACGTCCCCCTCCTTACCGAGAAAAGCGGACAGAAGCTTAGCAAGCGTAACGTTGATATTGACATCTCATTTTTCAAAGACAAACAAGAAGTTTTCCCTGAAGCACTGGTCAACTTCGCTGCATTGCTCGGCTGGTCGCACTCCCGAAAATCTGACATTTTCGCCTTGAAGGACCTAGAGCAAACAGTAAGAATAATATGCACGCATGTTCGATGTAAATTTGGATACTAATGAGCATACGATAGTTTGACCTCAAACTCACCAAAGGAAATACCATCGTCTCCTTCGAGAAACTGTGGTTCCTACAGAGTGCTCATGCCCAACGATATGCCCAAGAAGGTGGGCCAGAAGTGGAGTTCATGGTCAATCGAATAGAACGGGCCGTTAGAGAACAGTACACAGATGAGCAGCTGTGTGTTCCCACATCTCAATTCGAATTCCCCCTTTCGCTTCCAACCACCCTCCCCAAGCCCCATTTTCACGTAATCCACCTAACAACCATCCCATACTGACCCCTGGGTTCCAACAGCTCTCCACTGCTTAAAAGGCATACCCTTCGCCAACACATCGCCTCCATAATACGCGAAGGTGGAGCGCGCGGTTATACCAACGCATCCAAATTCATCCAAGATAACAAGTCGTTTTTCACCGCATCCCTCGAACGACCACGCTATGTCCCAGCCGCTCAATCTCCAACACCATCTAGAAAGAAAACCCAACCTGAATATGAACCCGAAGGCCAGACTGAAATTTCGGACACTCTCCCCCCTCCTGTCAGCCCGCCCACCGCCACCACCACCCCAATTGCAACCCTCCATACCGCCGCTGCAGCTCTCTGCCTAGTCCCCGATGAGCACTGGACCACAGAAACCCACCGGCAAAATATATCCCATCTTCTTAGAGATGGTTCGTCCCCATCCTCACCCGCCCTTCCCACAACATCCACTCCCTCACCGTCCGCCCTCGCCTCCGAAAAGCAATTCCGCAAGGACCTATATCACTACCTCCGCTGGGCACTATCTGGCGGAGCACCGGGTATAAACATTCCAGCAACTATGGCGATACTAGGCCGGAATGAGTGCATCCGGAGAATTCAAGAGGCAAGGGAGATGACTAAGCCTGTGCAGCAGGAGGGTGAGATCTTCACCGGTGGACCGGGTGGAAAGCTCCCTGGGGCTAGCTGGAGTGCGCTTAAGGGGCAAATGGCTTAATGGTGATGTTTGCGGCAGGTACTGTAGTATTACCCACACATATATCCTGTATTATAATTATATCATTGTTATTATTAGTAATATATAGTCTACTTTTTGATTTATGTTTCTTCCAATCCACCTATCTAATATGGAATACACGGAAAGCAGGACTAATGTAGAAGTCTCTTCTACCCGGACGCTAAATTTGAATAAACATGGATGAAAATTGAAATGAATCAGATGATTTGGAATTTTTGAAAGCTGTCAGCAATACCAATATACATAACGTCAACATGCCAAAACGGATATTAAACAACCAAGGAGTAAGCAAACAGAAAGCTACTAATTTCAACGATAAGGCCCATGTAATAGGAAAATAGAAATATAAAAAAAGCTTGGAGGCAACATAGACAATATACGTGACCAAAGCACGCGGGTTGGTTTGTTAAACTGACCGAAAAAAATGGGATGCGAAAAACCAGAACAAAAATTAAATAGAAGAAAGGTTCCAGAAGCAGGAGAAGACCACGGAAGCAGAAAAAGATTCAATTGGAACCAGTATACAATAGAGCCAACCAACAAAAGAGAAGCTTATCCGAACACTAAAATCAACAAAATATTACCACAACTCCAAAAACTTGCTCAAAACTGGACAAATTTGAAACCGCAAACGAGGGGCCGGAGGGAAAACATAGGCACTCACCCGGAAAAAGCGAACAGTTGGGAGGGGTGGAATAGCAACAGTAGGATGTGTAAAATAAAGGAAACCTGTGCATCAAATACACATATGGCAAAAAGAGAAAGAAACCGCAAAAACATAAAATGCAATTGCCCTATGGGGGAATGTTCGGAGAAGGGCATATTCATACAAGACGTTGACCAGTGAGGGAAGGGGAAGCCAGACTTCATCATGCATAAATCCGTTCAGTCAGTCAGAGTCGTCTTATTTCTTTCTTTTAAAGAGGCAAAACCTGTTCGGCTTCGTCAAGACGTTTCACGTTGGAAGGCATTATATCGAAGGAACTCGTTTCAACATTAGTCTCTTTCTTCCTTTCTTAAAAAAAAAGGTCAGTAAGGCCATTCGCTAATAGGTCTCCATATCATCAGTCCAGCCAGCATCACTACCAGCAACTCTCATAACCTGGCCGTTCTCCTCTATATAATTCTCTTCCATCCCAACACCACGGATCCCTTTGGGCTTATTTCCGCCCAGAGCATCTGTGGCTCCATTGTGCAAGTCGTGGCCTAGTCGCTTCCCCTGTGCGGCTCGTAATTTCGCATAATAAACATCTGTGGCGTCGATTTCAGGGTCGGACGCACTGTCATATGTTTCCCAATTTTCAGATCCTGATGTGGCTGTTTGTATGGTAGAGGTATTTGATATTTGCCGACTAGCTGGCCGTGGGGGTGGGCCCATTGGCTCATGTTGATGCGACTGTTGCATGTAAGGTTTTGGTTGATGTTGTGGTTGTTGCCTTTGATGATTGTAATAATTTGCATTTTGGACACTGGCAGCGGAGTTGAAGGACTGCATCGTGGAATGAGATGACCCGGGCCTGCACTGGGACATCGAGGAACTCATGTAGGAGTGTTGGTTTCGATCATCATAAACATCCTCCGGGGTGATCGGCCTTACATAGGAGTTCGATAATGATAGAACGCTGTTACAATGGTCCGTGTCTGCATAAAATGAGTTCTGAGTGGGTTCCTGTCGCGCAGGGGCATTGAGATCTCGCATCTTGGGAGGAGGTGCACGGGGAGGCGGCATCTTGCTACGGGCACTTGAGGAGAAGGACTGGGGGGGACGGCGATCGGGCGAATTACTTCCATGAGGCATATTCGCAAGAGGCGCACGCGATGGGATTTTTGTAGGTGATTTGTTGCCGTTTCCGGTAATTGGATTCGGGGCATTGCGTTTCAAGGTACCGCTCCTCGTAGGAGTCTTTGCTTGGGAAGGAGGTTGTGATCCTCTCACCGATCCCCCACCACCACGCATAGAAGATGGCGGCCTCACTGAATTTGGACGACTGTGTTGGGGAGGTGCACTTGGTGTTTTTGAGCGTGGGGGGATTTTCGCTGGCGCCGGAGGTGTTATTTCATCGAGATATCGCTCACCGTGAACCAGGAAAGGTCTCCCGTACTCGTCCTCCCATTGTTCGAGGACTCTTCGCAGTTCAGCCTCGACTTTAGGTAGCTCTTTCGCGATCCTCTTTCTCATCTTCTCTTCCCTTAGCAGTCTAGTGGGATCACGTCGCTCTCCCTTGTTTCCACGAGCCATGAGGCGAGAAGCATCCTGGCTAGAAGCTGCCAGGCTATCACGTTCGTTCACAAGAGTGCGATGCCTTTCAATCAGCTCCAGCGTAGGGGCACGTTGCTCCCTTAGTGTTTCGAGACGTTCAATTTCTGCTTCATGTGCTGAAAGCAGAGCGTCGCTGTAAACATCTGAAAATGCAGGGGTAAAGTCAAGCATCTCTTCCTCGGAATAGAATAAGGAATCCCAAAGTTCTTGCAACCTGCAACGAGCGTCTTCGACGAACAGGTGAAGATTCTGCCTCTTCAACTCATTCAGGCGGCTCAGTTCATCTTCGAACTCATTGATTGTCCTGAGGCCGCATCCACGATTTGCAGCTAGGAAGCCTTTCCTATCGCATTCCTCGACACCCAGGCGGTCCCATAATGACTCGACAGCAGTTCGTAATTCTTTGAGTTTCCGCTCTCGTCCGCGCTTCTCGTCAATTAACTTATCTCGCCTTTCCCGAAGTGACGAAAGATCTGAATCATGCAGCCCCAGCTGCTCGGGAGATTCGCGGTAGTATTTAACAATCGACGATTCGGTCTGTGCTTGTGGGGTACCTAGCTCTGCCCAGAGTTTTACTATTTCCTCTGAAATGTTCTGTACTACTTGAACGCGACGGGTGTATTCTTCGTATACCCTGGTGAATTCATTGTCGAGAGCTGATGCGTAAGATGGCGAGAGGTCAAATGTAGGGGGAATAGTAGAGCCATCGGTTGTTGGAGGGAGTGGAACCTTCACGAATGATGGTTCAAGGTGGGAGGAATACGATTCGAGCGCTTGCACAAGCTCTAGTGGAGGGGAAAATATTAGTTAACGATTTCATAAAGCGCCAATTGAAGCGACTTACTTTTTATTTGTTCAAATCTTTCTCGGTGCAGTTTACTAATGGTGGTATACTTCTCCTTCAATACTTTCAAACAGCGATTGAGTGGGAACGTGATACGAAGATCTCCGCCATCAATATTATGATCGTGCTTTGTGGAGTCATCGAGAGATGCTTCCATTTGTTTAATTAATTGAATAGTCTGTTGCGCTTCGTCTATCATGTCATTTTTCTCACTAGCATCAACAATTAATAAGGGAGCACGAGGCATTGATTTTCCCACTTCCTCTTACCTGTTAACGCGCCGCAGATGGCTCTGGAGTGTATCCGATAGGGACGCAAAAAGCTATTAGGGTAAACATCAGTACAATTTTTTCCGCAACTTATCTAAATGTATATCTTACCTCTTGCTCCCTCGACTCGCGATCATGATTAGGGACACCAATTTCGTCAAACAGCCCATGCAACTGACTGACGATGGAAGTGACCTGCGTGGTCAAATAGCTTGTATCTATGGTCATTGCCACGAAGCAGCCTTACGGCGACCTTGCGCGACAGGCACCAGTAGCGATAAGGGAAAATATATTTAGTGGTTGGTAGATGCGAAGTCTGGTGGAGACGAAAACAGCACCGGAGTAGTGGATCGTTATGTCGCTGTTGGGATTTCAACAAAACTGTCAACGACAGCGCGCATACGAAGCGAAAGTAAAATGAGGGTTTAATGGCACCGTGGTAAAGATCGAATTCATGCTCAGCAGGCATGAAACATAATAAGAGGGAGGATGGCGGGCGCAAGGCTGGAACTGCAGATGGTGGAGAGAGGTACGGAGTAGAGTGGATTGTTGTCCGTCGTTTTTGTTCTCTTATCTTTGACTAAAGAGAAGATGCATTTGTTGACGTTGGGCAGCGTTGCCATGACTACCGATGACTAATCTACTCACCGCTTTTATTCTGCCGTATACCCCACGTCACGTGCCAAGACCCTTCACCGACCTCCAGGGCTGATGAAGGTTGATATTGATTGACACCATCCAGAGACACTGCTCCAATCATGTAGTGGTTATGAAATAAATAAAAAAAGCTAGCTATTCTTTTTTACTCAATCTTTTTTTACCATATCCATCCTCGATCCAAGCACACTAGAAACTCACTTTTCTACCTACCTCGTGTTGACATACTTGCATTGGCGAGCTCTCCGGAACCTTGCCCAACCATGGAGGCAGCCAGGCAAGCTTGGGGTATGTTCACCCAAAATATTCACATTAATTCAAAAAAACAGAAAAAAAGCAGAAAAAAAGAAAAAAAAAAAAGGAAAAAAGAAAAAGAAAAAAAGAAAAAAT
>LGUA01000422.1:0-17842 GCA_001660665.1 Emergomyces africanus
GTTTGAAGTCCGAAGCGCCTGGTAGAGCTTCTTAACCTGAAGTTCCAGCAAGCTAATCGCTGCCTTATGATCACGACGGTTCAAAATCACTAGACTATTCGCGATTATCAAGCTGCGAAGGTGACTGAAGGGAGTGGTAGTGGTATCTGACTTCTCCAAGTCCTTCATATCTAAGAGCATCCTGACCTTTGATCAACATCGCTTCCAGCAGCAAAGCAGATATCAAGAAAGGGAGGAAAGGGATGGCAGTTAAAATCAAGTGGTTCAAACGCATGTGTGTCCTTAATGTCTAGGAGTGGTTGGCCCAAGTCCCTCCAGTCGTAATCAACCTTCAGGGCCTTTCGTCTCATACCACTTGATGAAATCATAGCACTCCTACCTGATCCATGCCCAACCGCAGCATAGCTCCGGGAATCGCATCCCGAATGCCGATGCCATCTCTCTGGCAAAGACGTAACATGTCCGCGGCATGATCGAATTGCATTTGTACTGTACCCACTCCCGACTATCAACCACCATCAACGCGTGAATAAACGCGTTGCGCGCGCCCGCATGTAGGGCCGGGTTTCGATCATTCCCCAAAAGCGTCCAACGTTTAACTCATATATCTTCTGGCATACGGTGCGGCATGCGATCCTCGACCTCGACAAAAGTGCGTGCTTTGGCGATCTTGCTGCAGGACGCCCTGTGTTGGCTGCGGTGTTCAGTTTGGTGCTCAGGGCTGCAGTAGTAGACAACCTGACAGCGGGGATAGCACAGGGCGCTTCTGTGCGCATTGCAATATCCACTGCCAGCATCTAATTGTAGTTGCCGTCGTCATTGTGAGATTGTATTGAAGTTTGTGTGCTTGAGATGTTCTCGATTAATAGTACTAGCAAGTACTAGAGACTGATTTTGATGACAATGATAGATGGGGAAACGCTGTAAGACCTCATAAAAAGGATGCAAGATGTCATCGAGCTTCTTTTTGAGGATCCTAGCCTAGCCTAACCATAGGATTTCTAAAACATAAATCGCGCGCTCATGGTTCCAATTCACGAAGTTGCTGGTGAACCACCTAGAGCCTCCATATTACCATTTAGTATCCAGAAAGTTATTTGACATTACAATAAATGCCGGCAAAAGGGCGTCCTCTTCTAGTGCCTTTGTTTCTTCTTGTTTTTATGTACTTTTTATTTAGTATTTACTTTTACATACTACTACTACAATTCTATCAATTCCAATCTCCAAAATACTATAAAAAGATTGGACGCTTTAGATATTCACCACGTGACTTATTTAAATATCTCGATTCAATTCCTTCGCTCGTTGATGTTAGTATATCAAGTACTAGGGCTCCTAGCAGTATGTAGTACTCAACACTCTATTTCTGCGGTGATGTCCTGGAGGCGGGCAACAGACATTGTTCGATGTAATCTTTCCATATTTCCCCAATGTTCTCAAAGAATGGGGTTCTTCTCCCTTTTCTCCCCTCAACGAAGGGACAAGCCACTACCTCAAATCCCCGAGCTCTGCCTAGAAAAGCCCGATGGCACTGGTAAGTTATCTATATGCGTATTTGCCCTGCTATGCGTCCTTCATCTGTATTCTAACTCCGTGATAGAGCAGCCCGCCACTGAGGAAGATATGTTTACATATCGTCGGCACCGCTGGCTGTGAGTAACCCCCGGTCCTCCCTAGGTCTTGAATTCAGCCGACCAAATTTTATCATCAGATTCAATGAAAAGAAAGAGCTTGGACGTCGATATCTGCATTTTGACCTTCAAAACCTTGTCAAAATTGCTATTGATGCTGCTGGTGAGGGTGCACAGAGCTGTATGTACCTGCCCTGCTCTAAAATTTCTCTACGCTTTAATGAAAGCATGTCAATGTCATGCTGAGAATGCCTGTGGCAGGTACAAAGGTGTTGAAATGTGTAGAAGGACTCCACAACAAGGCACTTCTTTTGACCATGGACAATGGGAAGGAAGTGTTTGCGAAGCTTCCCAATCCCAACGCGGGGCCTGCGCGGTATCTTACAGCATCAGAAGTTGCTACAAGGGAATTTGTCTGTTGTTCTGCTACCAGTTCAGCTTGCAACGAATCTAACCCAACCACACATATTTCTAGCTCCGTGAAATAGCAAACGTGCCTATACCCCGGGTTTTAGCATGGTCCTCGAATTCGGCGAACCCAGTTGGAGCCGAGTTTGTTATCGAGGAGAAGGTTCCTGGTACAAGACTAGGGAGCTTATGGCACCAGTGGCCGCGCCCATCAAAGCTACGTCTAATAGAGCAGATCGTCGCTTTGGAACACGTTCTTACGAATATCAAGTTCTCGAAACATGGCTGTCTTTATTTCAAGGAGGATCTACCGCAATCCTCTCAAGAAGTGAACGATAGCCTGTTGGTTGACTCATCACCTATGGACTCTGCTAGGTTGGGTCGATATGCTATTGGTCCACTCACATGTGCAGAACTTTGGAGTAATGGCCGAGAAAATATGGATTTGGATAGAGGACCTTGTAAGTATGAGTTTCTCCGTATATATGACACTATTGAGAGGTTCACTAAACAAGTGTTCCTTCGGTGTGTAGGGCGACGACCAGAAGAGTATGCAAGAGCTATAGGAAAGAATGAGATGGCTTGGATCGAAGCACATGCTTCCCCTCGAACCAATGCCTTTGTGTCTCTGAAAGAACCTGAGCTTCCACACCACGCTCTTTCCCTCCTGTCGAAGTATATTGACGCAACCCCTTATCTCGTGCCGAACAACCACATAGCCAGTGCAAACGTTCTCTGGCACCCGGATTTGCATCTGGACAATGTCTTCGTGGACCCAGTGACTTACAAAATTACCGGTATAGTCGACTGGCAGGGTGCAAGTGTAGCCCCCCTGTTCTACCAATCTTGCGTACCTCGGATGTTCCGGCATGATGGGCTCGTCCGAGAAGGATGGGTTGTCCCATCGCGCCCAGATGATTTTGACACTTTAAGCGAGTGTGAGCAGAGACGCGTCGATGAAGACTTGGAGAATGAAACTATTCACAAATACTACGAAGCAAAGGTCTGTAAACACGCCCCTTACCACTGGGAAGTCCTGAAAGATCAACGACACGTACAGCTCAGGCGCAACCCAACCAGGCTTGTGACTGGTGTTTGGGAAAATCGAGATATCTTCTTCCTTCGTCGGAGCTTGATTGCGATTACAGCTCTCTGGGATATCCTACAGCCTGATGAAACGATAGAATCTCCTATTTCTTTTACAAGAGAGGAGCTCGATCTCCATATGAAGGAGGACGAAAATATGACGGGAGTGGGAACCATGCTGAAACTGTTTCGAGATGAAGGGGTGCTCCCGGTGGACGGGATGGTGGACACAGAAGACTACGAAACGGCGATGGTCAACTGTCAAAAATATAAAGATATTTTTATTGGCAGCGCGAAGGATGAAGGGGAAATGGAGCTCTTCTCCAAATTGTGGCCATACCAAAATCAAGAGCCGTAGCGATCGATCGCAATATGCAGGTGCATAATTTTGTTCCCAAAACGGGTATACACGAACCTTCTAAGACGTGCACAATAGGCCTTCCGATCCACTCAGCCTTGCGTGAGTCACTGAAATTTGATATCGAAAATCCAATATGGCAATGTGCAGAGATACGCGCTTCAGTTGTCAGGGGAACGTACGCGCTGGTCGACAGTATAGTGTTTATAATGAGGCCCCTTTTCTTACTTTCTGGTTTCTAGTTATAGTTAACCTTTATCTGGCCTGACTTGTTCAATTATATCTCAATACTCTATTCATTCTTGATAATTTCCTTCCAGACTCAAACCCAAACTCATCTCGCACCAGAACGGAACTATTTCACATTGCCTTGGAGTGTTGTTCTTGCTCGTAATCGGTGTTCGCAACAACGTTGACAAACTCCTTAAAACACTGCCCGACAACGTCCAGGTAAGAAGCAACGTCAGCAAGACCGAGAACCTTCGCATTCTTATTCATTAAATTTCGAAGAACCCGAATGTAGCTGTGACCAGGGCAAACGTGGTTAAAAATTTCATCCCGTCTGGAAATCAAGGAGACAGTGGGCATAAGGGTGCCTATAAGAACATCAGCGAAATGACGTCCGACAGAACCTCCTTCGGTCTGGAAGACTTTGTTGGCCAGATTGAGCAGGCTCCCTGAGTTGCCAGGTTATTGTTACTTCCTAACGGGATGTTACTAGCAGGCAGGAATGAATTGGGGGAACAGGCCCAGTTGAAAGAGTTTAGAAGTATTTTTCGAGCAAGAGGGAATGCGCTCTGATATAAGAGAGCGACCGGTTGTGCTTTTTATGGACAAGAACCTAGATGGGAAATCGGAATGGAGATTGGGGTATTGGAAGGAGAAAACTATCGCCACAGGGAGGGTCATGAGAAGGGTATGGAATAACTATCAATGCTTTGTAATTCTGTATATAATACAAAAAACTACAGAATGCAACTTGATCTCTCCATTCCTCCATTCTCCACATGCTTGACCACCATCGTCCAATCGAGCCCATATTTATATCATATTGTACAGTGCAGTTCCACGATGGCTCCTTACACCAAAAGCAGAGCCCCAAGTGCAGCCCCAGCCCCAACCATAAGTGAACCTTCTAGGACGCCACCCGCATTCGGGGTCTCTATCGGCGCACCTCCGGTACCCGAACCACTTGGGCTGGGCGTCTCTTTGCCCGTCGGCTTTGGCGGCGTGGTGATCCCCGGAGTGGCAGTACCAGTACCGGTCCCGGTCCCGGTCCCGGTCCCCGCTGTGGTGGGCGCCGGAGCACCGCCAGTTCCAGTCGCGTCTGACCCTGTTCCCGACTCAGTGGCCGACGCAGGGTCGCTTGGGCTGTTGGTGGTAAACGGCCAGCAGGAGAGATACGACACGGATGTCGCGCGCGTTAATGTGCCGGTATATGCAGCGCAGCCTGGGACGTCATACTTGACAGGAGCGCGTCCGCCACCGCAGTCGAGCGGGTCGCAGATCTGGCCGTCGTCTGGGTCGTACCAGTGGGTGATGTTGTCTTCGCATTGGGTGAAAGTGCGCTGTTTGCAGCCGAAGGCGAAGGCAGTGGATGCAAAGAGAGGGAGCGCAAGGATCGCGGAGACGAGAGTTGGTTTATGCATTTTTTTTTTTTTTTTGACGGCGAGGTTGAGATGATAGATTAAATGCGGGACTCTGAAGTTTTCTCGCAGAGATGGAGAATCAAATATAAGGGAGGGAAAGTGTGACTGGACTCTCTTAGTATTTATATATTTATCAATCGCATGCACAAAATTACAGCTAGTCAGTCAGCTGTGAGAACTTATTGACAGGCTTCTTTCCTCTATTTGATGGCTAAGAACCGCCTTCATTTACAAGTGACATCAAACGGAGAAGTCTCCATGGATTGTGGCCCTCAGAAGCAGGCATATTTAATGGATGGGTGGCTTCGTCCCCTACATAACCGTCAGCAAATGCTTTTAAAAGGCGTTCAGGGACACGACCAGACCAATTGCATCCATAGTAAACAAGATGGCTGAGATGTGGCAGGATACAGACAGGTTTAAAAGTGCTCCCGACTCCCAAGAACAAACATTGGAGAGAGAGATTGTGAAAAGAGTCCAGCTATTGGCCAGATTGAGGTCGGGGGAAAATTCAGGGGTTCGTCCGATGTGGAGATTCGGTATGGAGTACGGAGTACTGTGCAATACATACAATTCCCAAGGAACCTTATTTTTTGTACGCAGCAGTCAAAAAAAGAGGAATAGTACTAGTGTACGCTGTGTACGCAGCCATACAGAAATATTTGCCCAAGCATGGAGTACTGCGTATGGATAGAGCATATTAGGCAGCAGAGTGCGCCGTACTCCGTACGCTGTGGAGATTTGAAGAGATTTCAAGAGAGTTTGGAGACAAGGGGAATCAGGGGATTGATATTTACACCCGGCCAAGAGTTCAACTATTTTTAAATAAGTTTAGCTTATACACACCTATAAACTGAAAATAACTAGTGTCTCAATGTAGACAGAATGAGTACTCTATTTGAGAGATCTGACTCTCAGAAACAGTTGAAGAGTGACATGATTTGACAGGACAAACAAATGAACAGAGACATTAATATATAAAGATATTACAATCCAAGTCAATAAGAATATTTGAATGGTAAGAGATTCTTCTCAACTTTGAGGTTCTACATTGAGACACTAGTTATTTTCACAGTACAGTACGAAGTAGGCAGAACTCTAATGGTAGTACGGAGTACGTGGGAAAAGTCTTTCTAGAATGGTACCATCATGTATTACCACTAACTGCATATTTAAAATTAGTTGACTCTGTAGTCCGTACTCCGTAGTGCCAAATCCATAATGGTCAAGTCGTCTCTACTTACACCCCTGTACGGAGTATTTGATAGTTACATCCCCGCCAAAGAGAATTGAGTTAAGGCTGGTAATTGATTTTCCATTCATCAATCATACTACTCCGTAGAAATTAGCAACAATTGTGATTATTTTTCAACAAGGCAGCTTTGTGTGCGAGTCAAACTGATCATCGAGCCACTCAGGCCGCTAGTCATGTTCATGATCAGAAACTTCAGCATGCGCATAATATTCCTGGTTTTTTACATATTAATTCATGGAAAACCAATTACCGATCTAAACTCATTACAGTTTAGCGAGGGCGTAACTATCAAATATGGGGGGGCTGTCGGCATAAATTCGCTGGAGGAGGCTCTGCGTTTGATCTATTTTAGATTTAACATGTAATTGCTGAGAATAGGTGTGAGGTTCCGATATGAACTGAAGCCATAGTTTGGAGCCAAGTACTAGATACAATATCTTCAAGATAAATAAATCGAGAACTAGAACAAATATCCAAATAATTACAATGTCTAATTTATATATAAATTTATATAATGAGTTAAAAGTTATCAATCGCCATCTTAATCTATGTAACCTCAAGTTGCTTTAGAGGGGAAAGGAAGAAAAACTAGGGAGAATCTCTCTGAGGTTTCCACGAAAATGTTAAAAACAGTGACTGAGATAGTGTATAGAGTAATCGTGCCCGGAATGAAGAGCGATTCAGCTGTTTTCAGCCATCAGGTATCAATGCTTCAAAAATGGACAAGTCCATCTCTTCGAGCCAGAAAACTCAACGTGTTGACCGAAAAAGAAAAAGAAATATATAGAAAGAAAAAAAAGTTTCACGATGTTAATGGATGGAGGTAGAGTACAGCAGCAGAGTAGTGGGGGTTCTGGAATTGCGCAAGGCAATTTCTCTCACACCTCACCACTAGACTTCTCGTCGATAACCAGGTCCTGCTTTTCCACCAGCTTCGGCACGTGGTTTGTGAGGAGATGGCCAATGGGTCGTACAAACATAGCGGAAATGCACGCGACAAGTCCAAAGGCAACCGCTGCATAGTACACGTACTTGTATGCGGCTGTGTAACCAGCCTGTTGACAAGGGGAAAGAAATAGGAAGAATTAGCCAGGGGACTCTCATTAGATGATTGCTGATTGCTGGTTGCTTGGGGCGGGGGTGGGACTCACCGTTTGGGCCGTAGCGACCACTGCCATAATCTTCGGGTTAATTCCTGGAACGGATTGCATGGCGGTTGGGGTGCCAAGCATCATTGCAGAGAAGAGTGCCTCAAGCGACGACTGCGGTAGCCCAGCGCCGAGAGCGGCGGGGGTGACATGCGCAGAAAGTTCGGTTTTTGTTTTTGCTATTCAGGGAGTCAGTCAAGTTTTTCTCGAAAGTTTTGGAACGCGCTTTTTTATCGAATTAACAAAATCAAGCCCAGGGCAGCAAGGCAGAATTTTTATACCTGATAGAATGGCAAGGAGGACGGCGGTGCCGATCGCACCGACGCCTGTCCGCATACAGCCCATGGTTCCAAAAGAAGTTCCAATATCCTTATCAGCAGCAAAAAGCTGGGTGATTGCACCGGTCTGCTGCTCAACGAACCCGATCGGAATTGCCGCTAGGAAGGACATCGCTATTCCAAATCCCTTGTTGGTTGGGTTGCATTGTGCTAGAGCACCGATAAAAGCTGTGAACCACAAATTGGTCCCAATCAAGATCGCGCGGGGATAGCCGAAAGGACCTGTGATATTTTTATAAGAGTTAGGAAAATACAAAATCTTCTCAACGAGGACAGAGAACCCAACTCACCCCAAAGAGGGCCAAGGAAAACCATGCCGGTCCAAAGGCCAAGGCCAATGGTGCATGACATAGCTGCTAGAGTCTGCCAGCTTTCAGTTCCGCCGTAGATAAAATTAACCTCTAAAGTTAATCGTCAGTATTAGAGAACAATCTGTTAAGTTTGAGAAGGAGGATGTAACGTACGAGTTGGCCAAAGGATGGAAACGCCCACATACGCGATACCGCCAACAGCAGAGCATATGCAGTTCATGGAAAAGCCTCGAACATCTTTGAAAAGGTGTACGGCAAGGAAAGCCCTGGTTCCCATGTAGGACTCTGTTGTGATTGTCAATACAATTACATGTCATACAGGGCGATATCGAGCTTTACTGACCGTAAACTACCAGCGCCACTAGACACACAGCTCCCGAGATCAACATGCCCAGTACCTTTGCTATAGCGCCGATTGAGTCAGTACGCTCCTCTCAACTACCGTTGTCGAAAATGATATATTGCCTAGACTACTCACCTGAAGACCAAGGGTACGGGTTCCCGCCAGTCATAATTCCAAGAATGAAGAGAACTAGGCCAGCAATGAGGAGAAAAATTCCGACAAAATCCAGTCGCTTCGTTTGCTCCCACTTGTTTAATTCCCGGGCAGCCTCTTGGGGGTGATAGAATATAACATATAACGCCAAAGAGACAACTGAAAAAAACCACGATTAGCTGTGTTTCCTTTACTGGGCTGAGTGAGTGAGATCGTACCTGAGGCCATAATATAGATGTAGTAAATCCATCTCCATGATGCAGATTCCACAAGGGACCGTGCTAGATTGAAAGTACATATGAGCGAGAAGCACCATCAACCGCACGTAGTTCCCAAGGCGACCTACCTAAAAATGCCCCCAATCCAGTTCCTGGAAGACAAAACGTAACAACCAAGGCCCCGCCAAACAATTTATGCTTGTTAGGCATGAGCTCTGTATTTTCGTAAACAATTAGCGACAGGATTCCCAAAAGTTTAGAAAATATTGACATGGGATGAATCATACCTCCAGCTAAAAACGCATAGCAACATTGGGCGCCAGTGGCAAGGCCAACGAGTACCTAGGACAGTGTAAGTTGTGTTGATTACACTAAGGGATCGTGGATATACTTACACCCGCCCCGATGAAGGTATTAAAATCCTTGACAGTGGCACAAATAATAGCTATTAAAAAAGAAGGTCGGAGAAATCAGTCTTCGTTTCTTTTTGATCTGAACAACGACCATGAGTAGAAGTACCTCCAAGCAAGCCCAAACTTGTGAATACAATCATGACCCATCGCCTGCCGTAAACCTCAGACAACCTGCCAACAAAAATGTATCCCAGGGTCGTTCCGATGGTTTGAATTACAGAGAAGAGACCCGAGGCAGAATTTGGAGATCCTACCCAAATTTTTTTTTTATTAGGAAAAAAAATTAAGATCAAACAAACCCAAATTTCGAGCAAAAGCACAGTCATACCAATATCAGCGTTGATAAATGTCAAAACAGCCGCTGGGGGGGCAAATCCAAAGGCAGCGCAAAATAGCCCAAACGACATTGCTGCTAGCGATCCAGCCTTCGAATAGTCAGTGATATTTGGAACTCATATAGCAAGGAAAATTCTAGAATTCTGTCTTACCGTGTAAGGCTCAAGCAGAAACTTGAAGCCCACTTGGTCAACATGGTTTGTGGCCTTCTCAGCAATAAATTCAACCAATGTGTCTCGCACTTCCCCGGTTTCGTGCTTCTTTTTGAAATTTTCCGCCTCCGTTTGAGGTGAAATGTCCTAAAGCCAATTTTAGCAGTTGGAGATTGATTGATGAAGATTCCCGAAGATACCAGAGATCCCATGCTGATAACAAACACTCCTAGGGGTCCAAGGGAACATGACAAACCTGACTGATTGGGGAATCTTTGGAGTCCATTCTGACAACTCTGGCCTCCTAATCTGGGCCGATTGCGTACAAGGGAGAGAGGTGTTTGCACAATGGAGGATAACAGTGCCGGAAAAGGAAATGTAGAACAAGATTGACATGATCCACCCATCTTATGTATGCTCCATTGATCTCAGAACCCCGCCGAGTCAATTTGACGTTAAGGCGAGTGTTAACCATTGTGCTCAACGGATATGCAAAATGCCCGAGGTTCACGGCGATATTCGAGAAAACAGCTATGAGGGGCGGTTTTAAGTTGGTAGTAAATGGGGCCCCTCAGCTAGCGAGTAATATATCATGGAATATCATTGGCTGATGAGGTCTGTTGAGAGGAGTGAGCTATTATGTTTTACTTCGAGGGCAATCGCCATGTGGGAAGGGGAATGCTTCAGATAGTACTAACGAGCCTTCGATAAAAGTTTAACTCTTTCTCCAGTCTTTAAATATTAAACTTTGTGGGGGAAACGGAGCTAAATCGCCCTGGAGTTTGCGTTGGAGGAACCTGGAGCTGTCAAGCGTCAGCGTCTAGGGCCGAATAACCAGCGTCTTTTAACGGATGTACCCCGGCAACTGCTCTGTCCGGCCTCTAGAACTCGGGGCAGGCGGGTGGCTGACCCCGGGTCGAGTCGTGGTGTCCGAGTCGTTGGTGGTTCCACCCTCCCATGTTTCTCGGGGTTGCGCAGGTGTCACGCCGTGACGCCCCCGAGCCGGATCCTTCCAGGCGATGGAATTAACCCCAAATGCCCCACATGGGGGCAAAAGTTAACTCGTTCGTTGGTCTCGGTCTTCCCAACACAACTCCAGAACTTCATGATCAGATATTCTGACTCCGTCGCTGTATATATACTGTTCCGATTGCAGGCAATGCAGAACATTTCTCCTGTGGGGGAACTGAAAACCGGGGCCAAACAATTTGCCGCTTGAACTGTTCCACAAACCACATGTTGATGCTAGTAACTACTACTAACTAGTTCAATCATCTCGTACTAACTAAGGAGAGACTAGCCTAGTATTCAGCTGGAGCTGAATCTGCGAAGAGAGACTTGAAATCGTAGTGCGGAGTAGAGAACATCAATTGTGAACGACAATTGGGAAGTTGATTTAATCAATAGAATTTCGGTCGGTTACGTAGAACACAATGCACTGCGTATGTGCTATGTACTACTGCTACATATGTCAATGAAGACGATCAACAAATGGATGCTCCTGTTCTATTTGCGCGCACGGTTGAATTGGAAAGCATAGTGCGGAGTAGTACTAATAATGGATTCCAACGCTAGTTCTGCTTGTACAGATCTACTACTGTACACCCATGGGGAAAAAATTCTCTTATCTTTCCGACGGGTTGAATAATGAAACGCCCCAAAAATAACAAAATAATAATGAATGTTATTACAGTAACCTAAGCAAACCCTTCTCAGACCCCAACCCCTCAATTCCCATTGGTTATTTTCACCGTTTCATCATCGGAATAAGCGGAGAGGTTGTGCCGCCCTGGTCGGGGAAATTTGGTCTTGGTTGGTAGGAACCTGGGTTGGGGATTATCTATCGAGATTTCGTTATCGTTCTGGCCGTGATGAAGGTTAGAATTATTATTACTATTATTATTCTTATTTTCCTTCACAAGATAGTCTGGTCTTTCAGCAGACCAGCCCGTGTGGATTAAGCCGTGTGAACCCAAGGCATCAAATATGTGAGGGAACACCTGATCAGCCACGTCTTTAGCCCACAGGAAATCAAGGTGCTCGTAATGGGAAATCGATGTCGCCACTGTATGGCCCGGGAGCTCCTCGAGCATCACGTCGATGTCTACAAGACTATCCTGACCCCCATACACGAGCACGATTGGTGTTTTGATATTTTTTGTGGGGAATTTGGCGGGCTTGTAGTAGCGGTTTTTATTATTGATACTGACAGAGGGCCCTGCGTCGTCATCGTACATCTGAAAGCTCTTGTTGCGGATGATCTGGAACCAATGTACAACGGACTTGGTGCTAGTGAATGAGTAGAGATGCGGATATGCTGCAAGTTTTTGATCAGTGTTGATGTTAACTGCAGTCCAGTTGAACAAGAACGAGAGGGATATGTCGATAATGCGGACAAAGATAGGTGGGTAAAGAATCGTTTGCCACATAGGCGTAGAGCTCAGGATGCTGCGGCGACCAAATGCCAAGAAGAGAACGTTGGGGGAAGCTTTCATGAGGGCATCGACGACTCCGTTGGCAAGTCCAGCCGGAGACATTGCCGGCGCCAGCGCTATGAATAAGTTGATTTTCTGGTTGAGGGTAGGGTGTATAGATAGTGTAGCGAATGCTTGTGCGGTTCCTTGGGAAAATCCCACATATGATAATGCCGCTTGTGAAGTGACTGATAATATGTACTCGATACTGTCGGGGATATCGTGGAAGGCAAATTGGTCCATGGAGAAGTCCCAGAACGCTGTCGATGATGGAGCGTGGGATATAGACTTCTTCGAATACTTGTTGCCTCTATTATTTCCCAACCACACGTCATACCCTTTCTCGACGAGCTGGAATGGGAGACAACGCTCTTCATTTGTCAAACAGACCCATACTTCGCTATTCATGAGCAGCCCGTGGTGTAGGTAAACCACTGGCTTCTGAACAGTTCCTGCACCGGCGTTGACTTTGAAGAAACTCTCGCCTTTCTTCCGCGGCAGTCTGTGCAAACCAAGAAGATAGCCATCACCCGTCTGTACGATATGCTCTTCTGCTTCGTAGCCCCAGAGAGCGCACAGTTCTACAAAGTCTGACGCGCGCGCTATATTTCCTGAAGTTGATGTTTGCTGCGCTCGTGCACGGCGCCCTTGTGGCGAAGCTAAAACCTTGAACAAGCGCTTCGACTGCCGATAACAAAATTGTATTATTGGCTGAGCTGTGTTATAAAAAAAAAATATATGTTTAGATCCCTTGTTCCAGACTGACGAATGTGTGTATATAGAGGCACTAGTACTTACGAAGACAAAATGTTATGATATGTAACAGCCCTTCGATAAAGATTAATACGAGAGAGCTGAACAGAGCAAGGTATTCGTTCCTGAGCAAAAGAAGGGGGGATACTCTGTTAGTAAAAAGGGGCAAACTTGCTTCCAGGGTAACTCACCAGAACAGCCTTCCTATAAAAGGAACCCGCCCCATATTCCAAACGCCTTCAGCAACACAGTCAAACCTAGGGTAAGATAGTACCAATCCAATAATCAATATAGACAAAAAATAAAATGAAAGCAGCAATGGATGTTTGACGATGGTTTGAGCTTACAAGATTCCCGCGACGTCATAAAACACAAACCAGCCACAATCACATGCGCCAAAAGGGCTGTATTGGGGAAAGTCAGCCGCACGCTTATGTCAGCCACATCAAGCCTTTGGGTTGTGGCTTACCCGCCGTTCTGTATGGATTCTCGCCGCGGATAATACTGGCTAAGGACAATCGCATCCTGTCCCTGATATCTGGCGCAATAAATATTTATTTTATCTACGTACCTTATACGTAGCTTGGTATAACGAAAAGCGGATTTCTGCCAATTCCAAAAGACCAAAGCAAACCATGCCCAGCTCCTGCAAAGATATCCGTATGTTGTCTATCCCCTCCATCATCCATGTCCGACATACTCCGTAACAAAAGTCTACAGATGAGCTGGAAAAGCTACTGTTATCCCTCTCTCCTATTAGCCAATTGCTTACAGAGTCTCTCTCTTTTTCTGCTATTTTCCCCCTGAATCCAGGCCTCGCACTGGCGCAATGCCTCCAACAATCTGATTGTATCATGGTTCAAAGAAAATCCCCTCAAGAATGCCTCCAACCGCCGTACCTCGAAGAGCTACCTGTGAAATGCCAGCAGTTGCGCAAAGGCCTTAGCGATTGCAAGTAAGTTTATCCATATCTCCACTCTCCAATTGTATGCCTAACGACCTGTCATTGTCGAGGGCGCTTTGATCTTTGATTCTTGCTTTTGTTTTTTACCCTCCGCATCCAAACCAGAAAAAAAGATATATATAAAAAAAAAAAAGATCATTGACTAACAAAATCCATTTGACAACAACTCGCACACACAGACGAGGGATGGTAGATATGCGCAAACGCTTCCGCGGTAATCAGCCCATTGCCCTGGGTAGCGAAGTGGACCCCGTAACCGGCGAAGTTATCAATAAGCCAAAACCCGTCGGGCAGCTGTATGGCGGCAAACCAGCGTTTCAGAGCGTCAAGGAGATCAGCGGTGATGAGGTGCAGATGGACCCGGAGAAGACGAGGGGGCTGTGAACTCCCATAGCGTTGGATTTTGTAATTTAATATCCGTTTTTGTATAATTTGGGAAGGAGGGCAGACTGCAAGGAGGGTAGGGGAAGAAAGCGGGCAAGACTGAAGGAGTATCATATATTTGACGATGAGATATGAGAAGTGGCACAATCGATCGGGTCAGAAGCACAGGCGGCGTTGCTATTCTTCGTGATATATATCATTTGGGCATTTGGCGTTTGGGATTTTTTTCTCTTTTTCTTTTTCTTTTTGATAGAGCAGCTGCTCAGGGCCCCCAAAGCAGCTGCGATGTACTGTACGGATATGGAGATTTAAGCGTGATTATCAGCGCTTCTTCTAACCCCAGTTCTATATTTTTTATTTTTTAATTAACCCCAATAAATACAAAAAGAAAAAGCAGAAGCAGACAGGTATAAGCCGT
Source organism: Emergomyces africanus (assembly GCA_001660665.1). Lineage (NCBI taxonomy): Eukaryota > Fungi > Ascomycota > Eurotiomycetes > Onygenales > Ajellomycetaceae > Emergomyces > Emergomyces africanus. The sequence goes on from LGUA01000422.1 coordinate 14,796, forward strand.
AAGTGCTAGAATACATTAGAGAAGAAAAAAACTTGGGGGAAACATTTTGGCTGCTTTTATCCTCTTCCTAATTCCACCTTTCCGTCATCGAACACAGACAAGTATAAAAAAGAAAATTAAAAGTCCCAAAAAAGATTAAAACATAAAGGGATATTTTGCTACATTAGGATACATCCCTCGACACAAGCGCAATCATTGCACTTTCTTAGACCGATTTTCTTCTATTTCTGGAGGCGCCGAATACAACCATACAACAACGAAAATTAAGAAACCACCAATAACGGACCACAAGCCCGCAATCCAGACCCAGCTGCCCGTAATCTTCCAGCTGCGTGGCCACTCGTCATGGGCGAAGTGTCGAACTGTGACTTGCTCCTTCACATCGACGTTCGTGAGGAAAGGTCGTTTATAGTTGACGCGGAAGGAAAAGATGCCGTGTTGATCAGGTAAGGTTAGTGAGGTGCTGTATATGGTGCTGTTGGCAGTCTTGGCCACGGGTTTGAGACTAAGGCGGTGGAAGGGAGAGAGCATAGTGAATTCGAGTTGGACGGCGTCTCCTTCAGGGGTTTCGAAGGGGATATAGTGGTCGTGGGCGTATTCGGAGAGCTCGATATTGTATGTCTGGCCACGTATCAATATTTATCAAATCAAGATCACAATCTAAGGAGTAAATGATGATTTAAAAACATACCACATCGTTCTTTATCCGGTATATCGAAGGGTTCAACTCCGTAATCCCATCGACACTCAAGTGATGTCGCACTTTTCCAACTTTGATCACACCAGTCTCTTTAAATGTCCAACTGGAAACTTGCTTCGCAAATTCCCTGTTTACCGTCTGAGTTTTCTTCCCATCCTTCACGCCCTTAACGCTGGCAGAGAACCACTTGTCCTCAAGACTCTCCGCAGACCCAAGCACTGTAACTCGCGCTGAATTTCTCGCCTGCATGGCCGAAACCAATGAAATCTGCGACCCAAACGCAAAGGAATCCTCCACCGTTTGCTCCTGATCTTTGGTATCATAGCTATAAGCGGTTTCCGGAGCTCGTAGGATAGGAGCAAGTAGAGGACTGGCAGCTCCCAGCAACTGGCCTGCAGCTTTGGGAAAGGCAATCACCCCTTCACCCGAAAAATATGATTTTAGATCTGGGCGGGGTGGTTGCGGTCGAGGGAGGATAAGTACGTCATGTTTCTCGGGAGAGGAAAGGGTGTCGTAGTTGAAGTGGTCGACGACAATAGCATTACGGTCAGAAGAGAGGCTGATGTCGAGCTCCAGGAGGAGAGAGTTGACAGGGCTAGGGACCGGTGAGCCACCTGAGAGGGCGACGAGAAGGTTTCCTTCACTGTTGATGAAGTCAAGTAGATTTTTGGGCGTTAATACGGGGCCGAGTCCTATTATATACATATACAAATCGTTGTCTTAGTTTCCAGCCTGATCTTTTGGGGGTTTACCCACATGAGCAACTGCAAGCCGCAACCGCAACGCCAACCGCACACTAACCTTTTGATTTTGAAGAGAGAAGAATGATGTGATCATATGCTCTCTCTCCATGCTTGAAAAGTGAAACAGTCTCGTCTCTGGGCGATTGGAATGATATCGAGTATCCCCGACCTAGATAGATACAACAACGGAACAACGGACTGAATGAGCAGGTGGAATAGCTTTTGTATATACATATTTGCCATCTTGCAACATTGAATCTCACCTTCCAAATCCTTCCAGAATGTCGAGAACAAATCCTTTTCTTCAATATTATCTAGAATGGCTAGTAACCGATTGCCAGAGCTGCTGAGCGCATGGACAACAGCTCCCCAGAGCCCCACGAGAAGTAGCGAAAGAAGCCACCGCATTGTTAATACTATGGAGCGCGTCCGCGCGGGGAGGCGGACAAAGAAAGGAAAAATGGGATTAGAGGAGGAGGGAGTTGGGGCGTAATATCTGAACGCAAACGGGGGCCACTCAATTCTTCATTTGAGATTGTTGTAAATATTTATTCTCCTCCCTCTCTGGCTCCAACAATCCGTCGCTGATGTCGGCGAAAACAAGCAACGTGGTTGATCCCAGCGGAGAACGCCAAGACCGTCATTCATTCCCTTTCGGACAAGCTTCAGCCCGCGGAACCATCATTGACGACCAACATCACCAAACCCAAATCCACCACCGCAACAAACTGGACTCAACGCGACCCTCAATCGAACTTCTTTTCACTATCCTACCCATCCTCGTTTACTATTCCTCCGCATTGGGCGGCTACTAACAGAGCACTGACCTCTTTTTCCCGCCAAAAAACCCACCCAATTGAACCTCTCAAGGGCGTCGTCGGCCACTGGCCCTTCAAGCTGAACGTCCACACCATGTCCTCACCACAATTCTGGTCTACGCCCTTTCGATATATGCGATGGGCAGCGCATGAAAAGCCCGCCATCTTCTTCAGCATCATCATTGGTTCGCTAGGCCCCGTCGCCCTGGTGTCCCTCCCACCCATCCGACGGTATTTGGGCGACGTCGACCCCGCGCCAATCCCCTTAACCTATCCAAGTACGTTTGCTTCTTTATCGTTCTTGTTCTTTAATTTCTATGATTTGGGAGTTACATTTCCCCTTTATCTTACTCGGAGGTTTTTTTTTATATTTTTTTTCGGTTATACAAACCCAGCAGCTCTGAGTTTTCTTTCCGACAAAGGACAAAAAAGTGTTGCCCTTGAAACAAATGGCTAATTATATGCTCTTTTCTTTCCTCCTTTCTGTTCAACTTTTAGTTCCTCCCGGTCCAAGACAGATCCCGAAAGGATATGACGACGAGTAGTTGAATTATCAACTTCGCCCGTACACCACGGAGGGGATTAGTTGTCAATACCAGACAGCCTGTTGGGGTGAGCGGATGTAGAGAGGCCGGAGTCACAGACAAAAAATTCCAAAGCAAAACCTGTCTCTTCTTCTTCCCTGACTCAATCGTTTCTGGAAGCGAACGATGACGGTATGTAATGGTGTTTGAAGCAGAAGAAAAAGAGCAAGAAAAAAAAAAAAGCAAAAAAAAAAAAAAGAAA
>LGUA01000423.1:0-17837 GCA_001660665.1 Emergomyces africanus
GCCATTTCAATTCTGCTAGATTATTGGTCGGAAGTGAGTGGTAGGTTATCGCCTTGCCCGGGCTGCCCCTGAGTTTAATATAAACCTTGACCGAATTATAGTTCGTGGAAAAAAGGGGAACGACTCAAGCCTCACCTCTTTCACACAAAGTAGCCGTCTAACCTCGCACGTTAAAAGCCCTCGACGGCATAAACCTAACCTTCTCAACTTAAAGTGATAAAAATGTCACTTGGGCCATGGTTGATTAGGAACCTTGCTGAAAGCAATCAGTGCAGCTGCTGTACCCTTGTAGGAACGACGTGGCAAGGAACCCGAAGTAAGTCGCGCGAGAGATAAAAAATGCGCTTTAGCCGGAACAAAAAGCTTCGGGGTTAGTCGATTGGGCATAAATGGATTGAAGAGAGTGGCTATTTTCCATTTTGGAAGTTGCACTGAGTTTCCCTGAAGCTAGCGAGACCAACACTTTAGATAGGGATTGATACAGTACTTATCAGTTTTTTTGCACCAAATCTGCGCCAAAGTCTCTTCAAATCCAGGGTGCACTAGAGAGTATTAGGATAATACCTTGGGATTCATTCCAAGCTGGAGTTTATATAGGCCGCTGGGGCTTTTTCAGGCTTTTTGTAAAGCTGGCAGACTTGGTGTTGTCCAGATAAGAAAGTTCAAGTTGTTGAACGTCTGAGCGTTTAGGTGGGCGAATGCTGGGTAGTGTGGGACGCTAGTCCATAATAGGAATATCAAAAGCTTACCTAAGTCGCCAATTGCACACCCACGAAATCCAGTTCGCTGTAGTTGAATCCCGAGCAATACTGAGAATTGATTGAGTTTTTTAAAGCGCGGATCCATAGTATTATATTTCTTGTTAGCACTATGTTTCTATAACAAATGGATATACTCCTCTTTTTTTGCGCTCCCGCTCGCCATGAACACACTAGGAATCGAAAATGGAAACAATGCCTTTCAATTGCGAACATCCTAAAATCCATATAAGAGCTATGCTATGTCCATCGAAATCACCAATATGGCGGCCGGAATCCGCTCAATCCAGATAATGTACTTTCCACTCCAGCAGCAGTGGTACTGCCCTCTTCCTTTTTGCGATGTCCTCCAAGTTCAAGTTGGATTTGCCTATGAATATGCACCAGCCAGTCAACATAACTTTGAGCATCGTTGTTCCTATCTTCTAAGAGAAGTCTGGCAAACTCGTACTCAGCGCCATCTATCCCTTGTCGGGCAAGCTGTATCGTTACCGACTTAGAGCCGCGAATAGTAGAGAGGTACTGAATAATATTCCGCACTTGCGCGTTCAGATGGGTCTCCAGCAGAGGGATGGATGAAGTGTTGGGATCGAGAGACTGCAGTGTTGTTTTACCGGGACCAAACAGGTCTTCAAGAAGGTTTGGTGAAACTTGAGCATGCATCCAAAGAAGACAAATCTGGCCATTGTCCACGAGGTACGCGCCGCCTTCTTCGATGCGGGAAAAGGATGCTCGGAGTGCTGGAGGAACTTGAAGTTGTCCCTGCTCATTGGCAAAGCCGTCTTCAGGGCTTAAGTTATGGATCGGAATAATGCGAGGGTATAGATATAGCGAAAGTTCATTGCAGCCGAACGAACGAAGCATACGCAGATCGTGGACTCGACGATCGGAAGTTTCATGGCCAGCTGAATGACGTCAGAATGAGGCTCTAACGTATGAGAGCAGATTTATTATTATTGGGGTAGATGTAGCTGCTGAAACGCAGGAACTTACCCTTGAAAGCGCGGCATTTCACCAAACTAAGTATATACATGGAAAACTCCTTCATATTCTCTGGCAAAACAAGCTGCCCGGGAGGATGTGATAGCGAGAAATTCTTCCGGTAGCCCGCAAGAATATCGATGGTTCGCTCAGTTAACCCGGCCCGGATATCTTTAAGTGACTTATCAGGCACTTTCGAGGAAGCTTTAAGCCGGACGTTAGCAATACACCCTACAATACGGTAGAGAAATCTCAACCAACCTTCTTTGGCCATTATATTAACCACAGCATCCTGATCAATTGATTTCATGGTCTCCATCCCCCCTTCATTCACAGCAGCAACAATGTTGATGCATCTTACTCGTCGCTGGCCGCCGGCAGTTGTGTATAGCAGAGCAGCCTGGAAATGAGCATCTAGTTTCGTATCAAGCTTTCCATCATACGTGAAGACAACACCAAAGGCCTTGTCTGCATCCACACTACCTAATTGGAGGTCCGAACCAAAAGTGTGCTGTACGAAGTTACCATGATAGGATGAGACTTGAAGTCCATTGGAGCATCGTACTTTTAACAGAGCCTGGTACCCAGTTTCCCTGTTTACAGTATGAGAAAGCTCGTTTGATAACTTTAGGACATCTCGAGGAGCATGGAAATTAGGATACAGGAAGGTCTCCCCGCCGGAAACCGCAGCTACATGGCCTGTTGCAAAATATTTAGAAAATGGAGTCGCATATTTAGGGGAGTTAAACATACCTATCGTGGCTACATCCATATAGGTACCACCACATGATGCTAGGAAGAAGTCAATTCCCACTCCACTCTCAGCTAGCTTATTGGCTGTCTTTTTCCAACCAGGGTGTTCAGTGGTGAATAGTTTCTTTTCCGCGTCGGTGCCCTGTCCCTTCCCATCATCCCTCAAAAATAGTCGACCAGGTCCCCAAGTCGGTAAGCTTGCCAGCGCGCATATCATTTTCCCACCAGTTTTTTCCAAGGCGGACAAAGCGGCATTTATAGCAGGTAATAGTGCTGGCTCCGGGTTTTTAATATGAGAAAATAGTGTCGGTATTTGTGTTAACAGTGACGAAATTACATGCCTAAGAACGGGTTAGGACGATAAAACGAAATGTGGAACAAATGATTCTCGTACTTTGATTCGTAAGGGTCAACAAACAACCCTTCACTTAAGGGAACGAAAGGATCATCAAGATCGGTCATCACAATCATTTGGGCTTGTTCGAGGCGAGACTGTAACCATTCGTGAGTAGTTGAGATTTAGACGACGAGACCGGTAAACGTACGCAGAGATTATAGAATTGTACTTCCTTATCAAAAGTAATTATTCCAATTTTGGACCCTTCGGGGAGTTTTTTGGTTGGTATATCTTCACCCTCTGCCGCTTCATCACCGCTACTGCCCCCATACACAGCTGCCATTATCCCCTCACAACAGGCCTCTAAAAATCCTCGAGTTACTGATTCTTGCGAAACATCGATCAGGAATAACCACCGTAGCCCTACAGGAACTTTTCCCCAATACTCCTTCGGGACCAAATATTCAACTGTACCCATCATCAACTCGGGCCGTCGAATACGATCCACCCGGACCCCTGATGGCTCCAGTGGCGAAAAATACTCAGGGGGCACTTCATTGGGAAAGGTGCACATGTTGCATACGAATTTATTGCCCCCTGATTTGAACATCATAAAAGGGTTTATATATGCTCTGCACCTTCGACATCTTGGAGGGCCAGCGTCGCCAAAGTCTAGGACAGGGATGGATTGTTCACCAGCATCTAAAGGAGCAAGAGGTTGGAGTACCATGCCAAGAGGAACTGCGGTGGACGAGAGGAATTCAGAAGTAGATGGGATATTATTAATCGTAAGGCGGGCGAACTTTGGAGAGGAATTGCCTTGGTCGTGTGCTACAAAAGGGATGGCCGCCGGAGGGGGTATGTGACGTTCCATCGTGGGATATACGTGGTTGACATAATACTGTGCAGCAACATCACGGGCAATTGGAATGCCCGGAACTTGTTCAGGGTCAACCTTTCCTTGTGTGGGTACTGAGCCATCGCCAGCAGGAGAAAATGAGGGTTTCGTGCCTGCGCCAAAAGCTGGCTGCGCGGCCTGTGAGGGTGGTTGTAGGCCTGGAGAAGATATGTCCGAATATGAAGAGCCGGGTCGAGGGGGCTGATTCATTCCGGTATTGAGGAATTGCGATTGACTCTGCATTCCGCCTTGCGGCATTCCATTGAATGCTTGTGAGGATGGAGATGGGGCCCCAAATTCGTGATAAGCATGTCTGTCCTTCTTCTTGTGAGCACGAACGCTTCCGCCCATGTCTCCACTGATCCCTAAGCCACCCATTTGAGACGACAATCCTTCGATTGCCCCAGCTGTGCCAGCCGATCCCTGCAGGTTTCCGGTTGGGCCCATAGGGCCCGCAGGAGAGTAGCTCCCGCTATATGCAGGCTCATTTTGCTGGTAGCCCAGCGGCCCTTGAGCAATCGGAGGGTTGAACTGTTCCGTTCTTATCTGAGGATTCTGCTTGTCTTCCTCGCCCTGACCTAGAGAATGGTATGTCGAGAAGTCGGCCATTTTGCCCCGTAAAGCGCCAAATGCAATTTCGTTGGAGGAGAACGAACGGGGCTTCCTCACAGTGGTTCGCGGGTGTCCGCAATTGTTATTCTGCTATATCATGGCTAGAAATAGCGCGGTGGTCTATCGTATTACAATGCTGCTGGAAACTGACCACCTAGCTTATTCACATGGCGTGGAGAAACCTTAATGTCCGGATTTAAGTTGTGCCGATAATTTGGCATCACATGACCCCATTTAAGCCGCCTCCGCGGGTTTGTATCTCGGCCGGAAAAACCTTCGGCGAGGGCTAAAGTCATCCATTTCTCTAATCTAATGACATGCTTCCTCTGCTCTGAACCGCCGCTTCGCCGAGAGGGTCTGAGCTAGTAGCTCAGATAAGAGCAACGCCCACAATACTATGGAAAAGCTGAATAAACGAGAGGCGTTGTGCCAATCTAAACGGAGTACACACCACAGAGCATGGTCGTGGAAAATATACTTGGTCAAAATTGGACATGAAGTGAATTCTAGTAGAATTCAAGTTCTCATAGAAAAAGATATAAGCCCATCGCTAGAAGCTCGTACTACTCTATGTTAAGCCTCAGCCTGATCTCTTGCTGAAGCAATGATGTTGCACACTCGAGATTGCTCAACAACGGAAGGAAATTGCAGCACGAAACTGGCATTAAAGTATCAAAGACGAGGGAGTACGTACATACACACGCTCGCCAAGGGTTGCTCTGTGATTTATTCAGTCTCTGCAGCTGAGAGCTGAGATTCACATTCACTTCGAGGACGACCTCGTTCATTAGCAAGAGGGGGAAATGGCATGTTATTACATTTTTACGTCCTATCCGTGGATCCTAATGTTAATATTTTCAGCTGTCGAATCCGTACCCGAATCAGGATCATCATATCGTCACAGGATATGCAAAGCTCGCATCTTGCATTCTTACCCATAGCCAAACGGAAAGACATGCTTTTCTAGCTAGCTGATTAACCTCATTCTGTTTTTCACTTCAGCAAGAGTTCCGCAACACGAATCAACGGCCATGCCGCTATTCTTTTCACACCTCCATCTTCTGCTCGTAATAATAGTACACTAATCGACAGACGCGTTCCAAGAGCAAAACATCGATTATTTACATTGTACCAGGAGAATTTAACAGTCACCATCATCGATCAATTGGCTAAAGCTGCAGGAAAAGCGGGGCGATTCTTGCCTTGAGCTGTCGAGTATAATGTGAGCTGCCCTTATCATATCAAGAATCGTGGTTAACACTGTCACTACCGATTATTGCATGTTTCATGAATGGGGACACCGCACTATTTCTGTCCACATCCTGAATTTCATCTGAAGGGCATTTTCAATGACTTGAGAACTGTGACGTATGGCCCACAAACTAAGTACTAAGTTATGTTGGTACATACAGACATACTACATTCAAGTGGCGTATGAATTTAGCTGTCATGACCTAGGGCCAATCGGGAAAGACGACATTCAAATACCGGACCGAGGAGATGGAAACCAAACGCTGTTCCCTCCCTCTCTTCTTCTTTTCGCAACATGTATTTTTCCCGATGATGGTTGGAGTTTGGCGTGCAACCAAATATTCCATTCCCAAAAGCAGACAGGTGACTCGCATCCATAGCTCCCAGCAACAACGTCTGGATTGAAATACGAAGTTAAGTTAGATCCTGGATCTAATCAATTCAGTGGTTCATAGTCAAGTTCTCAAAAAAACGAAGGAAGAAACAAAGCAAATGAAAAGAAGAATGTCAAGAAATAACTTCCATGCGAGCTGCTAAATTCTTCCCGTTTGGCCGTTTTGCTGTCAACTGGGAACAGGGTGGAGTTCTGGGAGGCTGCACGACACCGAGCCATTCATGACGGCATCTTGGTGTTTAATTAGTAAATGTGTGGGTTTTTTGAGACACCTTTTTTGACCGCCATTTCAATCTCCCTTTTCTTCGATATGGCTGTGATTACGATTACGATTATTTATATTTTTGGTACCATCCAACCAACACCCCCCGGGGCCTCCCCAGATCGTTCCCAAAATATAAATAAATAAGTAACTAAATGAAGGAGAAAAAAAAAGGAAAGGAGTCAAGCTGCTTAGTTGATGCATTGAAGATAAGGATGTGTGTGCCAACTAGGCCCGTGAGGTGCTGATTTAACTCTTTCAACATAATTTTCGTACCGAGGATAAGCATGGAGTACCCCACTCAGGCTTGACACTCCCGCTATGAAGTTCAAACGGTTTTCCACGAGAATGACGGAATGTGTAATGGGGCTCCACAGCCCAAGTTCCGACGTCAGCCAAGGCCTGTCACCAGCCTTTACTGTGCTAGAAACTTTTGGACAACAGGTAAAAGATTTGGGCTTCGGTTTAAGGCAACTTCACGATAAAAATGACCTCTAGTTTTTGGTGCAGAGCCATGTACTATGTATGCCCTGTGGACCTGTGGCCCTTTGGAAGCCTGGGAGGTGACCGATTCGCAGTGTTGATGAATAGGTTTTCAAGGACCGGGAGCTAAGCAAGGATGCCCCACATAGTGAAAATGCCTTTAACTTTTCCCCGTCTTCTGGCCTTTAGACTTCGTCGGGGATAGCGATCAGCCGTGCGGTCGTTCTCGGGAGCAGCGTTCATCGCCCATAAGGGTGATCTATTCTTTCTGCGCAATCTAGCAATATCCTGTTCGTAGGTACTCGTATCTACTCCGCTGTATGGACGATTTCGGCAGTTATACGGAGCACGGTTACGAAATACCAAACCATTGGCGGGTGAAAGTTGGGGGAGTGCATGACTCCTGATAGGGCAAGAATTCTAGCCTCTATAGCATCCTAGGAGAGCATGGCAGCATGGAATCATCCAATAAGCCATAACTTCTTCTTGAAACACCAGCAGCGGAGCCACGTGTCTCTCTTAGCAGCTTTGTGCGGGGGGCTAGATGTGTTATCCTCCGTCAGATCAACACCTGTCGCAATAACCGGAGCGTAGAACACAACCAGGGCGACCAAAATCACCCCCCGCGCAAGTTCCATCAGTAGGGGCACCAGTGGATACGACCCGGGAAGGCCAACACCCCTGTCCCCGGCCCAAATAGTACTGCGTAGTACTACTTTCTCCGATCGTGAGGAACGCATTGCTTTTTCTTAGTAGGAACCTTGAATGCAGCTCTCTGCTAGCGTGAGCCGAGCCTCAACGGAATGAAACTTCAATCGTTAACAGGTTTTCGGGATTAGTATCCGTCCAGCTGCTCACCGGATCAACACCAAACGCTGGGATTCCACTGGACCTTGGGACTGTTTGATGCCATCTACGTCGTCTCCACCATCCCACTTTCAAGCTCCCTGGCATGGTTTTGAAATATTGTTAGCTTCTTCCCGAAGCCCGTGTTCTTTGTCAACCAAAAGAGTTCAAGTTGGTAAGTTGAGGCACAGCCTTCCCTCAACATTTGTCCGAGGTTTATTTTATTCTTTTCACCTATTTCTTTTTGTTTCCCTTTTTTTAATCCCAACATTACTGGATGAATTCGATAACGGAATATGTCTCTGATTTCAGATCCACAGCAATTGAGCGAAAACTGTGTATCAGAAGCTGGGGGTAAGCAGCGACAGCTCAAAGGTAGATCCAGAGCTACTTCAACAATGGCTACAATACAGGACGACGATGAAAGACTATTGGCGCGAATAGGATATAAACAGGTGCGGCAGCAGCAGCTCCTCAATCCCCCTTTGCGTCCAGTAAACCCTAAATTATTCTGATCAATTTTCTTAGGAGCTGAGGAGAGAATTCTCAAAATGGTCCACAGTTTCATACGCAATCTCAATTCTTGGAGTCCTGGGTTCTGTTCCAGCAACCTTTGGCCCACCTTTGGCCGCTGGTGGCCCTGCTACGGCTGTATGGTGCTGGTTTATAGGATCTTTTATGGCAATGTGTATTGCTAGTTCGGTTGCTGAACTTGTCTCAGCATACCCCACGGCGGGCGGTATGTATTTTGTAACGAAGCATGTCGTGCCACCAAATCAAGTTGCCATCTTTTCCTGGATCCAGGGTTGGTGCAATCTGCTAGGACAGACTGCTGGTGTATCTAGTGTCGCATACACGGTCAGCCAGATGCTACTGGCATGTGCAAGCATGAACTCTTCCTTAGCAGATGGGGAATACTCATATTCTCCGTAGGTCTCGTTTCCTCCGTCAAACTCTGTGGAGGAAGATCTATAATCACCACCCCCGCGTTGGACTGCTGTATCGTGATGGTGGAACCCAAATGCTCTTATTGACTAGTAACTTAGGAGTGCGCTTCAAACCGTCCTTTTATCCATTGCGTTACTATGTGTAATGGGCATTGTGTGTTCTCTCACAACTAAAAGCTTACATAGAATTGTGCTGTGGTTCGCTCCTGTCAATGGTATGATCCCCAGAACCGATATTTTGGAAAAGATTTTCATCTCGCTCAACAAAAAAATCATACTAGTCATTGCGTCAATTGCTATCTGTATTGCGCTCTTGATCCTCACGCCAAATAAACAATCCGCTGAATGGGTATTCACAAACGTGACAAATGGCTCTGGATGGAATTCGAAAGGGTTCTCATTCTTGTTAGGGTTTATATCCGTCGCATGGACAATGACAGATTATGACGGGACGACTCAGTAGGCGAACCTTTGATATAGGTGCTATTGATCAATTGCTAAAAGCAGTGACAATTTAGCATGTCGGAAGAAACACATGACGCTGCCATACGTGGCCCGTTTGCTATTCAGTCAGCCATCCTCGTTTCAGGGGTATTTGGATGGATGTTAACTGTGACGATGTGCTTTTGTTTAACCGATTTGGATAAAATATTAGCTTCGCCCACTGGCCTGCCAGCCGCCCAGATCTTCCTTAATGCTGGCGGTCGCACTGGTGGGACTATAATGTTCTCATTTAGTATTCTAGTGCAGTTTTTTACAGGTTGCTCCGCCATGCTTGCAGATACCCGAATGACCTATGCTTTTGCACGCGACGATGCGCTTCCTTTCTCTACGTATGGAGCTCCAATTCGATATTATAAGTTTCTCACATTCAGACATTTTCGTTAACCCCCTGTAGGTTTTTTGCGCGAGTAAACCATTACACATTGACACCTGTCAACGCAGTGTGGTTTGTGGTCTTCTTCAGCATTTGCCTCAATTGCATTGCCATTGGGTCTACACAAACAGCTACAGCTATATTCAATATTACAGCTCCTGCTCTCGATTTATCATATATTGCCGTCATCCTAGCCCATCAAATATATAAAAACCAAGTGCGGTTTATCGAGGGACCGTTCACGCTCGGGAAATGGGGCACACCCTTGAATTTTATCGCCATTGTTTGGGTTCTGTTTATCAGTGTGGTCCTGTTCTTCCCGCCCACGAGGCCTATCACGGCACAGAATATGTAAGTACCGCCTTTGCTGAGGATATCGAACACAGTAAGGCTAACAATGCATAGGAATTATGCAATATGCGTGGCTGCATTCATAGCCCTATTTTCACTTTCGTGGTGGTGGCTCTCTGCCAGATGGTATGTGGTCGCGACTTTCCTCTTCGGTGCTTTCCATCCTGATTTGAATCTACGAAATTTGGCAGCTAATATATTGTATACGAAGGAAATACACTGGACCGCGTACGAAGACTTTGCTCGAGGCAGTAGAGACTGAAGACATGGACGGCCCTTATGATACCGCTGCAGGTTTTGATGCCTGAAGTCTCTCGATTTTCTATGAATTCCAGGGTAACTTTTGCCACGACTAGGACATATCTTCTCATCCCTTCATTTTTCTTAGACCAGTTCATTTCTAAGATAATTACAAAATTTTATTGGGCTCCACAATTGGGTGACATACCTTATACTCGTCATTCTTATCTGACCCTAGCCTTCTTCTTTCGCCACATTCCCTCTACATTCAACTGTTTGCCAAACTTGTGGCTCGTCTCAAACAAGGCAATTTTCCATTGAAAAGCGTTCTGCACTTTTTTTAACGTATATTTGCTTAAATAAACTCGTCGCTGAATGGAGCGGCTATGAGAGTGCAATGCCTAGGAATATTTGTGTCTTGTTTCGGGCACTTGTTGATGGATTCTTGTTCAAATCCTTAGAACCATGCCAGGGCCAAACAGCCTTCCGCTTCAAGTTGTGTACCTATTTTCTAGGCATTTGGTGATATTACCCCAACAACTTCTGAAGACCTATTCAAAAATATCACTAATTGTCTGGTTACTCGCCCACTTATTTAACTTCAAGGAAAGTCGTCTTTCCTTTGCCCATGGGCGGTGTTGTAAGCCCCAACAATTGTTGTATCACATTGTCAAAACAGCTGTGCACCCACACCCACTGACGATGCCCCTTTGTGGTTAAAGGTTTCACATGCTGATATCACAATCGAACTCACTTGGGGGGCTGAATTATATGAATTTGTCATGTCCTCAACACAAAGTTGTGAATTATTCGACCTTGAAGAAGCTCTGGTTCTGTATCATCAAAAGACTTCGGATGCGTCCACACAATTCGATTTCACAATGCTTTTTCCACCTGAATGTACGCTGCGACTCACTGCAAGCAGGAGATAACTTCGAGGGAGCGATTTTCACCATATTTCCGGCCGCCGCTGGATTAACCACCCATTAAAACTGGCATTGGGATTCCAATTTTAACACCGGGCTCAATTTCCATCCATAGGTATAAACTCTATTTGGAGTTTTTCTAGCATACCCAGAGAAATCAACTGCTCCAAGCCGCAGAGCCATTGGCAAGTATTACCTGGAAAAGATATCAAAACGCTGTCGTCAACGTTGTTTTGCTTCAGAAAGGAGCAAAGAAGCAGAGAAGCGTGTCTATTCAAACTTGAAACTTTTATCATTTTCTTTCAGCAACGATTGCTCTGTCCGCTCAGGTGTGTTGCTGCACGAATCATGAAATGCTAGATGGCATTGCTGAGGCTGGATCCCTAATTATCAGCTACTCAGAGCTCCTTACCGCCATACTTCCATGGGTGACTCTAATTTTGTTATTTCATATCCCGAAATAAAGTACATGAGGAGCAGATGTATCACTGCACCCATCCCCAAAGGCCGGAGTTCAGAGTTTTAGCTGGAAATTCGAGCCATATGATAAATTTATTAGTAAATGGCTTTGTAGTTCAAGCCAACCATTTGCAACCTGCAATACTTTGTGGGGTTAATTAGGGGGTAAATCAGTCGTTGTAAGATTTCGTGGGATGTTCAAATAAACGGGCAGCGTGACAAAAGTAGGCTGCTCTCATCCCTCATTAACGCTTCTAAGGTTGCTTGAACAGCTAGAACACGAACATATAGACCCCAATGCATGCATCTTCTTGATGGTTAAACCGAGATAGAACTGACCTGATGAAGTACGCGTACACGTAGTGTACAAAAGAAGATATATACTAAGATAAAGAACAGAACACCGATGCGATGGGTCTACTTCTCATCCTCCCCACTCTTCTAGTTCAGTTCAGCTACACAAGGCTATTTTCAAGGCTTGTCGTAGCTTCTTTCCCTTGGAATCAAGGTTGAAGATAATGCATCACTAAATGAAATCTTTTAAAAGAAATATAACAACAGTTTAAGACTTTCGATTTTTTATCTAAACTTATCACAAGGCAAGCTTCCAATGTATCAAAGAATGAGTTGGAGTGGTCCGTTCGCCTGACTGAAATAGAACAAAGAACCCAACAAAGACGAGCAATTCAGAGTTAAAATATGCAATAACATAAACCTGATACACCCTTATAAACAGGACATGCATAAATAATATGAAACCAAGAATGGACGGAAAAAGGAGAAAGAACAGGTTTAGCTAAACGAGATGCAGAATCATGTCTCAGCTCTCTAGGTAAAAATGATAAAAATGATAGATAGACGCCCAAATGCAAAAATAAAAACATGGCAGATAACATCTGTTTACAAACTGAAAGAAGAAATAAAATCAAAGAAATAAGACGAGAAACTAAGTAACCCAACCCCAGGCTGCAATAATCTACAAGGCTGCATGGACAGGAAAGAAGGCCACAGTTAAGCCAATATAAAAGTAACGAAAAATAGGTAAACGACTTACCGCAAGCTGAGGGAGCTTACAAGCCAAACTGGGTTAGCATTCCTCTTCCGGTGTTCATTCCAACCAACTTCTGCAAGAGTTCGGCCTACCCTCTCTTGCATGGTCGGAGCTTCTCCTTTTCCTTCTCCAATGAAATATTCTTGGCCCCTTCTAAAAAAGGTTGCATCACCGTGGGCCACTTGCAAACATTCGATGAGTCCACGGCCTTTTATTGCGTCGTCCTGAGGGCATATTTGTCTGATAAGGTCCGCCACAGTCATGTTGGTGGGAACCTGGTAGATCTCGAAGTCGAAACTTGACCCTTGGCCATTCCAAGGGTAGTGCGTTGTGCAGCGGAATAAATGGATGGTCGTGTTTAGTGGGTGGAATATATATCCATGTCCTCCAGGAAGGACAAGGGGCTGGTTGTCTAGGCCCGGTATATTGCCGCCCAGGGGAAATTGAATATTAGGACTAGTGGGGGCAGGGGCAGCACGGGGTCCGGCAACCATCTGAACGCCAGGCGGCTGCATAGCAAACTGCCGTGCTTGTTGGGGATAGAGCACAAATATGTTATTAGAGAAGACTGCGGGGACATTAGCAAAAGGTGACGGAGTAGATATAGGGGCCCATACCTGGAGGGAATATTGCTGGCCCAAAAAATGCTTGTAGAGGTGCCTGGAAAGGAGGTGCTTGCGGAGCGAATGCGAACATTGGCATTGCTGATGCGAAAGACTGCTGCTTTTGCGCCTGTGAAAAAGTGCCCAGGTGTGGCGGCAATCCTCCGTTTGGAGGCTGCCCATCCATGGTTATATAGCGGTTATCAGCCATTTAAAACGGGGAGATATTTTACAGATAACGTTTGCAAGGCTGGCCAATAAAGGCTACCACTGAGCAACGAATGAAAAGGATGGCAATCTATGTCAGCAAAGCACATCGAAGGTGATTGTCAAGGGCACCAGGGAACTAACCTATAATGATACTTAAGAAAATAAATAAAACGCAGGGCGCTTATATACCATATAAGCCGACTCTCGAGCTCAAGAAAGAGAGAGAAAGACGAATAGAGTAGTGCGGTGGGAAGTGTATGAATATTTATAGTGCTAATGAAATTTGTGCCTCCCCTTGCGAACGCCACGTCATCAACTTTTCACCCAATTCAATAGATGGATAACAAAAATTTGATCAGTGGGCAGCTTCACCTTAAACTTTGATGATTTTGTGGGCTTGGGAGAGAACTTCTTTATCCTCACAGATCGACTTGTATCAAAAGTGAAAACCATGAGAAACCTGATACAAAAAATAAATCCCTTTGTGAGAAGAAAAAAACCCCTGTCAGCTGAGTGAATGAGAAAGTCAACAAGAAAACACCAAGTAATAATAAAACACTTTGTTAATAAATTCAATGCTCAACACATTTAGATCTTGTGAAGCCTTTTGGGAGAGAAGACCAAGAACAATGTAAAAGAAAGTTCTAAAAAAAGGAGCCCACAATAAACGCCTGGACAAATGACGGGAGAAAGAAAAATAAGAAATTTATCCCCCCGCAACGACCGCCAGACCCTCGTAAATTTTCCTCTTTACTGCTAGAAAGCTCCCCTCATCCCACTTCATGGTTGATGGGGTTGATAGCGCAGATTGGGCAGCGCCTTCAATTTCGATTTTCCCTGTCCCAGACTTCCTCACAGCGACAAACCCATCAATAAAAGTGTGCCTTCACCACGAAATTCGGCGGTGTGGCCTGAAGCTTGCATAAGTTTGCGAAGATCAGCCAGCCTGAGGTCCCCAACGTGAAGTGGTCGAGTCACAGATCTTGTAGCCGCAGCCATGTTGACTGGCAGAAGATCTAAAAGAGGCAAAATGTCTTTTTTAGGAACCAGCTGTTGGTCTCCTTTATCCTTTTCACTGCTAGAAACATTTTCAGGTAACATCTTCTGCTTCTTTTGAGATACCCCAGAAGCATCTTTGTCACCGACGGTAGGCTCTGGCCCGCGTAATTCTCCTAAGAGGGCCACAACCCCCAAATTTCTAACGTTTTGCCACTTTAGACGTTTCACCAAGGCACTGCTTAGCTTAACCATCCAGGCGTTCGTGTCGACGCTGGCATCTACTGTTTCACCAAGCATCGGCGTAAAGATATCGACGTCAGACTGACTGGACGACCCAAGCTCTATCCCGGCCTTCGCTGCTAATAGGCTCCGACATCCGGCAGCAAGGGCCAGTGTTTCTTCTTTGAGACCAGCGGTCAAAATTAATTTTCTGGGTTGTATAAGTGGAATGAGCATTTCCAAGCTACGCTTGTCATGCAAACCAGAGAAATCTACGAAAGCGATTCGTGCGTTCAACTCCAAAGTAGAATAGGTAAAAGTAGCCTTGGAAGGCCCCTCGGAGGGCTGTTCTTCAGCTTCTTCCTCAGATGCGCTTGCATCTTCAGTGCCGTTAATGCCAAACCCACTGGGAAGAGGCAGAGCTCCGCCGCTATCCTGTAAATCTCGGGAGCTAGATGCTGTGTGCTGCCGTTTATTTGAAGCGATTGCCGATTGTTTTCCGCTGGCGCTGACATCTCCCCACCTTCGCTTCTGGCCAGGTCTGGTTTGAATACGGCCATCCGGACCACGTTGTGTTTGCATTTCTGCTTCTTCGCGTTCCTCAGCTCTTAGATATTCTTCAGGCCGAATGAACTCGCCGTACTCGTCTCCGCGTTTTTTGGGCGCAACATAGGGAAACATCCGTTCTCGGCCTTTCCTACCACGGACATCGTAATCATGGACATTTTTCCGTCGCAGGAGAATATTTATTCCCAAGTCGGCATCGCTTAAACCTAGTTTATTCCTATTGGAATGCGCGAGAGAAACTGAAAAGTTGAGTACTTTCCCTTGTTGTTCTGAGTCTGAGTCTTCGGATGAAGACGAGCTAGACCCATCATCAAGTGCATCTGCTGTGGTTTCTAACCCAGAGTCTCCCCTTCCCTGGGCAGTATTTTGTAATTGCCTCCTTGTCGCCAGGTACTGCTGATAGACAAGCAGATCATTGGCATTCAGGGAAGTCTTTTCGACATCAGTCACAGCTAACACGTTTCCACCGCTGTGGACTTGCTCCAGAAGCTCTCCACTAGCCGCCTTTTCTGAAGCAACACCGTCTTTTCGTTCTTCATAAATCGACCATATCTGATGAGCTAAAGACGACCTGGGCTGTTCAGTATCAGAAGAAACCGAGAATGACTCAGTCAGGATAATAAGATTTTCAGGTCCGCTAGCCATTTTTTGCAGGACCTGCTTAGAATATCCCCAGTCGAGTGATGTGTCAGATGTTAAGATGACTTTAGGTGTGTTCGAACCTAATATCTTATCAAGTCTGGCCTTGCGTTCCACAATCTTAAGATGTCTGAAGGTAAAAGGGCCGAGGCTTTTGGATCCAGCATCGCTTCTTTTATCTGGCATAGCAGCTGCTGGGTTTCTTTGATTGGGGCCGTCAGGCCGCCCTTTGCCGCCACCAGTAACATTGTCGCCTCCATGGCTGGCCTCAAATTCACGAACAATACCCTCGTCCATCCATTCAAGCATGCTTCGAGCCAGTCGCATCGTACCGTGAGCTTTTTTGCCAGCTAGGTAGAGCTCCCCAATTTTCAATGGGTCCTCTCCGTCCGCCGTGTCGGCTGATTCTCGCCACGCGTGTTCTAGAACATACGCCAACTCAAGAGCTCGCGCGCTAGTATCCGTCGGTATAAGGACTGTTCCACCTTTGGAGAAGCTGCTCCGAATCATGTCGAAGAGAAGATCATCCCTCCTTTTTCTCCCACCTGAAAGGGCAAGTTTGTCTCCGCCCTTTGTGCTGCAGACCAACGCTGTGGGCTTTCTTAGCTGTTCCACGACTTCTGTCCCGCTTGCACCTGACCCGCCAAACCAAGCAGCCCCGGCCATGACGTTCTCCCTTGCCTGATTCCAATCGACCGCATATATAATGGATTCCATGCCATGTTGAATATGCCATATGGTACCTCCAACTGTATGACCAGCGTTATACGCCGTGAGGGTCAGGCCATTGAGTGGCGGAGAAAACGGGGAAGGTAAAGGTTGGTGTGGTTGAGAGTATTTCAGTGGATGAATTAGCGAGAAATACCGGGCGATCTCTTCCGAGGTGGGCGGAGGTAAAAGTATGTAGGAGTCCTGATGGTCTACATTTGTGGTTTCCGCGGCAATTGCAGCTTTCGGAAGACTGGTGACGATGGGGATGACTCTGTTACTGTAGCCTTTGGTAAAAAGGTGGCAGCAAGCGGTGCAGAAGCATAGAGGTCTTGAAGAAGAGTGCGGCCTAGGGCAATGACGGGGCTCGTTGCGTAAATGGGAATCTGAGTAAATAGAGGAAACGTTTTGCAACAATGCGCAAATGCACCAATATGTGATGGAGTTGCATGTGTTAGAAGAACGAGTGAAAGAGTAGGGATTTGCCTGAATGTAAACGCATTGAGAAAACAGAGGTTAGCCCAAGAATTCTGCATGGGGGGAGGGGGTCTGCCAAACGGGCATTTCATTCCACTGAGGTATACAAAAAGAACAACCCACTTTTCTAGTTCGGTAAGAGCAGACGTATCGAAATTTTCATCCCAGCCAACATCGATGAGTATCTTCACTCCGCCATCAAGTTCTAGTATCGACTGTACAGCTTTTGAGCTTGATGATTGTGCTCCAAGCAAAGGCGTAAAGGTGAACATGGTGTTGGCGCAGATCGCAGACCGGGGTCAATCCAAGAAACCTTTCGATACAAATCAAATAGGAACTAAGTAAGACGAAAGAGGATCATGAGCTTGTAGGCGGGGATCGAAGGTCACCCCGAATCAACGCTTGTGAATGAAAGTTCGGAAGTGTAAGGGATCAACGGTCCCGCATGATTGGCGTCCCAAATACAATTTCTCAAATAAAAAGTTTGGCTAAAGAGCGAGCTTTGCGAAACGGGGTGACGTGTGTGGTTTGCTAACGTGCAGCCAGAAATGAAGACGAGTTTTCGTTCTTGATATTTGGATATTTCGTTACTATTTCTGCGATGAAGCTTGACTTGGGACGCGGCTCTTTTTCCTCAACGAGCGACGAGGTTGTAGAGTTTGTCTTGTTTGCAGGTACGAGTACCACGTGATATATCGCGTACTAAATTCTGTCGGAACGCTCCGAAAATAAGTACTAGTAGTAGTGGTATCAATTAAAAACCATTAATTTTCGGAGAACGTTTCACAGTTTGACACCTATATTTTGAACTCGACGACTCTTTGAATTCATTCATGGATCAAATACGCAGAGAATCCGATGAACGACATGCCGAAAGTACGTCAAAGCATCATCGGAGAATGTGGAAGCATGCACAGGTAGGGAACATACTACTACTACTACTACTACTACTACTACTACTACTACTACTACTACTACTACTACTACTAC
>LGUA01000424.1:0-17825 GCA_001660665.1 Emergomyces africanus
ATCGACGTCCGCTTGGCGAAACTCTCGATACTTTCTAATACCGCGTCTTTGTGTTGACTGTCTTGAAAGTTGCTTTCACTTCTTTCTTACTTTCTTACTTACTCTCTGCTCCTTTTCTCTTCATAAAGAGAGTGTGTTCTAAGACGGGCAAATTGAACCTCCGTTTTACCTCCGTTTTTCACTCTGTCACTTTTTGCTGAATTTTGTGCAACGTCCGAAATTTTGAATACTGCATGTGTAATTGTGAATTGTGAACAGATGGCTAATGCCCATGGATCTTCGATTTCTAGCCCGCAGACCACGCTGAACCTCGATATGCACACTTTACGGCGTAAGTATCCACTCATAGAGCAGAAGAATAGAAAAAAATACCAGAGAAAGAAAAGGGAAGAGGAACAATTTTGGCTACTTCTAAGTATATATTGAAATTATATAATACCCCAAGCTTCAAATATATTTTTTTCGTTTTTGTCACTCCGGGGTTCCTGTCCGTTGATGAGCTCTTTTAAATCCTCCATTTCCCCCGGGCTTCTGTGATTTTCGGGAGAAATTGCTAAGAAAATATCTATTCTACCCCCTCATATTTCTCCCTTGCAGCAATTACTCGCCATGACGGTCGTGAGACGGACGTCTACCAGGAAATTCGTAGTATGCCGCGTACTATGAACATGGGTGACCTCGGCGAACTTGGCGAGATCGCTGCTTCAGCCGTGGCAGTTGACGGGCAACCCGGGCGTGTTGTAAGTTTTTCACCCCTTTCATCATTGCATCCTTTGGCATAAATACTCGTTTCTCCTTCCATTCCCCCCTTGTCCCACCAATTGTACACTTGAATTTTTCCAGAGTGAATAATTTATTTTTATCTTCTTTTAATTTAAATTTATGGAACATCCGAATTGATGACCTGTGAAAAACCACGTGTTTTTTTTATGTTCCAAAAGGTGGTTGTGTATGTTGACGCGATAGTCTTAGACTCCTCCTGAGGAGACGGTTCCCGCTATTGAGACCAAGGAGGAGACTCCATCTGTTCCCCCCCGTGCCCGGGTTTCTTCTGCCAACGCTACTACTCCTACCTCTGTTTCGTCCGCCGACGACGGAGGGGATGTCATTGAGGAAGTAGTCGTACCTGGTACAGCTCGCTGAATAAGGCCACCGGTTTCTTCTCTTTATACCTTTTTTCCTTTTCTTAGTATTTTTCTCTCCTCCCTTTCTTCTCAAAGCGCTGTTGTCATAGCCACCCTCCATCGCCAGCTGATTAGCGTTGTATTTCATATGCATCGTGTCAGAGGGAGCGGCCCTTAATGTTTAAAAGGTTAGATAAATAAGCGGCACTTTCCTTTTTCACTTTTGTATTTTATTTTATTTTATCTATATTTTTTGTTCTTGAGTATATTCTGTTGAGCTTATTTAGATGGCAGGAGGAAAAGTTCATGTTTTTTTTTTTTTTTTTTGTTTTTTTTTTATGAAATCCGTTGGTTTCGTTTCTTTTTTTGTGTAAATAAATGGGTTCACTTTCCTTTGTGATTTACCCCTTTTCCTCAAGTGGCATTGCGGTTAATCTTTGTCATACTTGTTACTTTACTTTATATTTTTTCGAATATTTATTTTGATATTGAACTCTATCATGATTCTTTCTTTCCTTTGCACTAATATCTGGTGAACCCTTTTTCTTGATGATGCTTGGGAAACAGAAGGTGGCCGGGTGGTGTAGAGAAATTACGTTCATTCTGTCATTCCTGAAAGCATCTGTTCTGTTAATAAACAAGAATATAGTACTATCTTTTGACATTCAAACAAGTATACCACAGACCCCGTAGCTCCGCTCTTAACAGGCCACCGCTTCCTCCGAGAAAGAAAGTATGTATGTACCTACAAAAAGAATACCTGCCAATAATTAAATATAGAAATTTAGAAAATAGAGAAGAAGCGATTTAAACATCGCTCTTCTTAGGCCCAAGCTTCACCGGATACTCTGTAGACTCAATCTCATCTGGATATCTCAAACCACCCTGCCTCCTCACCTCATCCATAACCTCCATAATGATCAAACTCTCCCCCACGACATTGTCTCACTTTCCAACTTGCCATCCCTTACACACCTCGCCGCCTCATCAGCCTCCCAATACATCCCTGCCCCATTGCCCGGAAACTCACCTACAACCTCTCTAATCTGCCGCTCATCACCGGTTTCACCGGCAATCATAAGTGGAATGACTTTAAAACTATCCGGATGAAATGGGTAGCCAAAGACCTGTATTTCGCCCCTAGTGCCCTGAATGCGCACACTAGGACCTGCAGACCATTTCCCATCCGGGTCTGAGATGAGGCGGAAGTTTGTCATGGCGACTGCTTGAGCTTTGTGGGTGCCTGCGGGTGTCGATTGCGGGAATTCGAGGAGGATTGTGGTGGATTCATCGGCACCCGTGGCATGGTAGTGGACCATTTGGGAACTGATGGAGCTGGGCGGTTTGCGTTGAGCAAGGGGCCGGGTGTGGTAGAGGGTTTGGAAGACCCAGGTCAGGGAGTAAACTCCCACTGTTTACATATATTTTGAGTAAAGGGGTTTTTTATTCTTTTATTTTTCTGGGGGAAGGGAGGGGGGAGGGCGGGGTATATAGACACAATATGGCTACTATACATATCAAAACTTACCATCCAACAAAACCCCTCCAGCCAAATCCAAATTAACCATCCGATGCGTTGTCCCCCACTCCCCCTCCGGATCAGTGCTCCCACAGCTCGTATCCGCGATAACCCTCAACACTTCCCCAATCTCCCCCTTCCTAATCAACTCCCGAATCTGCACCGAAATCGGGAAAAACCTCGTCCAAACCGCCTCCATCAAAAACAGCTTCTTCTGGCGCGCCGTCTCCACCAGAATCCTCGCTTGCGCCGCGTTGACCGTCAGAGCCTTCTCGCACAGCACATGCTTGCCCGCATTCAGCGCAAGCATGGTGTTTTGAAAATGATGCGAGTGTGGCGTGGCTATGTAGACGATGTCGACGTTGGGGTCGTTAACGAGATCCTCGTAGGAGCCATAGGCGGCGCATGGCTGCGGAATGGAGATGTCTGAAATGAATTTTTGCGCACTTTCGCGCGAAGACGAGGAGGCGACGGCCGAGATTGTGTGGGAGATGTCTGAGGCACCGCGGAGGGACGGGTCGATGAGCATATCCCTCGCGAATGCTATATTCCGAGAATTGGGGTGGTCACGTTAGCTTTTGGTGCAGGAATCGGGGTTTACCCGCCATCTATAGGGTATAATTTTTCATGCCTTTGGCAATCCGTCCCGTAGCTATATCATGATCATTAGCTGAACTCTTTCTGGCGGGATGGTTTTTTTGGCAATCATATAGACAGGGGTGGATGGAATCCAGCGAGCCGCCTTCAACTTACCCATGTACCCCCACCGTATGTTGAATGGTTTTGCCATTGCCGGTTGATAAAATCGGGATATGTTTAATGGGAGTGATTATATTAGATAACAGATGAGGGAGAAAATCATAACCCCGGGAAATAAAAAATTGACAGATATCTTGATGGTTGCTGAATGGCATCTACGAGAGGAAGAGAGGGGCTTAATTTATAAAATGATAGCGGGGTCATTCGTTTTGCAAGGTGACTGACCAACCCGTAACTCGCGTTAGTTTTCCCCAATGATGTAACTATCCCATTCAAGTTCGACCTACTCCGTAGATAGCCAGTACTGACTATTTTTTGAGGCTTTTCGGCGATAATTGAATCCGGAGCAGGAAATACAAACTCTAAACAATCTAATTTTGTATCCTTTAATTCGCCTAAGTACAGTAATCAAAGGATCTTGTATATAAATTCATTTACTTTTAATATTCTATAAGCTGGCGATGTGACAAAAGTACTGTAGATCAATATTTTCAGTAGCAGCACCCAAAAAACGGAACAATAATAAACTTGAAACGGTTGAATAATAGAATAGAGTAGATTGGGTCTATTAAAAGATAAGAGAGGCTTGAGTTCAAAAAGTCATGCCACGCCATGCCTATGGTTAGAAGCAATACACAAAAAAAGAACGGAAAAAGGAAAGGAAAAGAAGTGAAAAAGAAAGTGACGCAGTCTTAACTGAGTCATGGGACAGATTTTTCATGCAGCGAGTAGGTAGTGCATTACGTTGAAGTAAACGGGGGTTAAGGGGGTTTGGTCTAAGGCCGCCCTGATTGACGACGTAGGAGTGTAATGGGATAAGACTGATGTGTGGGCTGTGGAGGAGGCTGATGCAACAAGAGAGGAATATAGATGGAAATTTCTTGAGAGTTCATGATGCAGGTTCAGTTTTTATTCTAACACTAGGTGTGGCATTTTCCGATTCCTAAACGCACATAGAGAGGGGAAGAGAAAAACGAGAAAATTAGTATGCGCCATCATTTCCATATAGGGGAAGGAGGGCGTATGACATATCATACCTCAGCCTTCCTCTTGCCCAGAACGGAGTCTGGAGTTCCCCTACCCACCGGGGTTCCCCGTCCCGTCGCCGTGCCATCTTTGGTAACCTCCGAATAGCAACTGGCATGATATATACGATTTCCCACCTTACTAGCGTCATTCCAGATCCAATCCTGCGCTTCCTCAGACCATGTCGACTCGAACTTCTCCTGGCAGATGGGGCATGGCGCATTTCGAAGCGCTGCGTCATTGGGAGCATGGATCCATTGCTTTTGCGACGATTTATTTGCAGCAGCCGCAGCAGCATCGGTTGACGATCCATTTGCGGAAGTTGCACCTTCATCCGTTGGGTCGCCGGTATCGTCGTCGTATTCTCGCGACTTTATCCATTCCTGTATTTTGTATAACTGTGAGCCAGGTGATTCTCAACAGAAAACACGGAGGCAAATGATAGGGGGAACACAATTAGTTTACTACTTACCCGTTCGTCCAGATACCAGCTACGGCTTTGTCCACGTTTGGATGCTTCAGTCATGCGCTGATTAGTTTTGAAATGCCAATCCAAGTGCCGTGCCTTTTTCTCCTTTCCTTGGTCATCTGACTGAAAGCGTCGGCCACATGTACCGCATCGATTCGGCTTTTCTTCGTACAAGGTAAATACCAGGTTCGGTCTTGGTCTGTGTGGAAAAAAGTGGAATATTAATATAGTCTATTGCAGCGAATTATTTACATTATATTTTACAGGAGAACTTACATTCTGATGCTTGTTGAGGTCATTTGGACATTGATTTTAACTTCAGATGGGTTGGCTAACTGTGAAAAAGCAACAGGTGGTGTATATCCTCCCGATTGCCCAGGGAGAATGAACGGAAGATTGGAGGGTGTCGGAGGAGCAGATGCAGTAGGGGGTGGAAGTAGCCCTCGGGCTCTAAGGGAAGCAATCAAGGGATTTTCTGTTGGGGTGGGTGCGGTCGTCGTGGGTGCGGTCGTCGGCACGGGGGGAGGCGGTGTGCTGGTGGCCTGAGGCTGTAGAAACGACGGAAGATGAGGCGGTTGGGGTGGTGGTGGTGTTCGACTCTGCTGGCTAGTTGTGGCTTTTATAAGCTCTGCTATGGTGGCTGGGTTCAAGAGGGCTTGAAGATTTGGCTGTGGAGTTTGGCTTTGTATTGGTAGAATGGTTTGGGTTATAGGTGGAGTCGAAGCAACTCGTAGAGGCGGCTGGGGTTGGGGTTGGGGTTGGGGCGCTTGTGGGGAGAGCTGAGATACTTGATCTCGAATAAGTTTTAGCTGGTCTTGAGGTAGCTTCTGCTGCATCAGGATGTTCTGAAGGTCTAGAAGAGCTTTTAGCCGTTGTTGAATTGAAGGGTCAAGTGGATTATTTGCAAAATCAGTTCGAGCAGTCGAGATCAAATTTTCTATATCTCGATGCAATGCGTCGAGATCAATGGACTCGTGCAATGGTTGCCCGTACGGCTGCGTTTGTTGAGTTGATGGCTGCAAGATATTATTAGTATGAGAGAGATCTGCAACAATCGGCCGGATATTAAACACTTACATAATGCTGCCCATTACTTGGGTACTGTTGATGGACACTTTGGCTGGCGGATTGAGTATATCGTGGGGGAATTTGAGGGGGGGTTGGAGTGTTTCGCCAGGTAGTAGTGGTTGGAGGCGTAGTAATTCCACGATTCCGCCCGAGGATATCCTGGTGGCTTCTGGCCTGCTGATTCTGAAGTGCAGCTGTTCTGGCTTTGATAAGGGCATTCTCAATACTGCGGGTTATTTCAACAGGGAACACAGGTCTGGTGTCCAGGGAGCCCGGAACAGGTTCTTTCCAAGTTTTCAACATCTCGTCCAGTTTTTTTCGGGTCTGAGAATCGACGAGCGTGTAGGCGTTCATGAAGGTCTGGTAAAGGTTGCGCCCCAAAAATAGTGTGTAGGGAGTTCCTACATTTTTGACAACGGAATCAACTACATAAAGAGCTGGAAGTTTCTGCGCTGGCGGAGTCTACAAATGATTATTTCGAGTTAGAGAGTTAAACAGATCAAGAATGCTACAAATGCTCGAGTTAAGCGGTCTCAATGGAAGGGGAAGGGGAAGGGATATAACAAGACGAAAATGAGCAGAAAAAATGAGCAGGGAAAAATAAAAAAGAAAGCACCTACT
Organism: Emergomyces africanus; assembly: GCA_001660665.1. Lineage (NCBI taxonomy): Eukaryota > Fungi > Ascomycota > Eurotiomycetes > Onygenales > Ajellomycetaceae > Emergomyces > Emergomyces africanus. Next base: position 6,587 of record LGUA01000424.1, read on the forward strand.
GTCCGGATGTGATTCTCCAGTACTCGGGAGATGGCCATCGCATGTTCAGTATTTTCCTTAGCAATCACTGTGAGATTGCTAATTTGGAATTTATCGTTTCCTGTCAGGTCCTCGAGCGAGTTCTTGTAATCTTCCGCGACTTCATCAGATGCAAGCCCTGCAGACATGCTGGGTCTTGGTATGCTGATGCAATCAGGCGAAAATTATGAACAGACTATACAGGGTATCGAAAGAGAGAATTGCAAAAGGAAAGGAAGGGCGGGTTAGACAAGGAAAACGTAACAAGGGCGCAACGGTAAAAGGCGTGTTTCCTTTCAAGGAGTTTGCGATATTGTCCTGTTCTAACCAGGAGAAGAGTGAATTGAATTTTATTCTTTTTTTTGTTCTTTTTCTTTTCTTCTGCTTCTGTTTTTCTTCTTTTTTCTTGGTCTCTCGTTTCCCTGTAAAGAAAGATTCTGCTAATTTGAAAGTGCGAACGAATTGAAAAGAGAGACAAGACAGAATTTGTAGAATGGTTGCTAAGCTACTCTCTGCAGAAACTTGACAGAACAGGCTGATGTGAAATCCCAACTGCAAAATGTATTTTTATCCTCCTCAGAGCATCCACCACCCATCAAAGAGCGCTGCACGCTGCCGCCAGTCCCTTTTCCGTCCTTCTCAGCAGCGAATGCCAAATATCCCAACAGTAAACGTGCTGACAGCTAGGGGAAATGGGCTGTGGGCGATAGTAGGTGAGTTGGCGGAGGGGGCAAACTGGGAATCAGGTGTGTAACGGTGAGGAAAAGGGCCACAAGGGAGTATAATTAATATAATAATGGAAGGAGATCAAAATAGAAAGAAGGTCAAATACACGGCCACTGACAGTAACATTAGCGATCTATCCAGGAATATACACAGTGTAGCTATTGTTGTGGTTGTCGTTTGTTGTTGTTGTTGTTGTGGTTGTTGTCGCCGTCATCGGAGTTTGATCAATGAGATCTGAAGTTGAGGTTTCAGTTGAGGCTCTGCACCAGATGATGAGTCAACTGAGTGCCACGTGGAATCAGGTGACATGGGTGTCTCACTGGAGCCCAAGCGTCATTGGGGCGGAGAGATGTAAGATTGTTGGAATATAAACCATTCCACGTAACTCTCTGGGAAACATCTGCCGTTCTCTGCTACGGATATGATGTTCCATCTAGCAATATTCCATTTCAATATTTAATATCCTCACGTTTTACTACTACCAGCGCATCCCAGAGGCCCGGGTTTGACCATGAAGCTCTACTTCTTTACGCTTCTTCTGGCCGTGCTTGCGCCAGCCGTTTTCGCAGGGGGGGCGAAACCAGAGAGGACAGTCCTGGTCACCTATCCCAAAGATACCCCTTGCTCTATCATTGAACAGGCTGTACAGGCCGTCAAGGACGCGGTATGATATCTATACTACCCCTGTCTTACATACTACCCAGCTCAGAAAGCCTTTTTGATATCTAACCAACTTATCACAGGGCGGAAAAATCACTCATCAATTTGGTATGTCATCCCCCCTCCCAAATATATACATAATTGCCTGGACGTCTGATGTGATATTGGTGCTAACACCCGACCCCTTTTCTGTCTAGACCTGATCAAGTATGTCTCCCAACCTGTCCCTCCGGATTTTTAGTGTTAACCGCTCTCTAAACTTGCTGGAAACTAGGGGATTCGCCGCAACGGGACCTGCTATGGTCTTCGATATGGTTTCTACCTTGTCAGAGGAATATCATCCGTATATCGAAGATGATCAGATAGTCACCACTTTCACTGATAATGCTTCGTAATCTCGCAGAGCGAGCCATCGAGCGGGAGTCTCATTTCGCATCATGATATTTATACTGCTGAAGCTTCTCTTGTATTCTTGATTTGTTGCGATGGGGTCACTGCCCTTCTTCAGTGCTGGATTGATATTTTAATTTCTCATTAATATATAACCCAACTAAAAACCCGTGGAATGCAACATATGCCCCTGATATTTTTATTATTGTACTGCCAATTTAGCACTGCATTACAGTACCAGACATAGTTGCAACGCTCATACTCTATTAGTTTTCCCTTTTGGGCCTTCCATGTTGTTGTATATATACATGCATACCTAACTCAAGCCATCCATTTCGTGGTATTTATTTTATGGGAAAATGAGTCTGTTTATAAAAAAAATTAAACCCCTGCTTCATAACTCGTGAGCAAAAGGAACAATAACCATGAATGCTACAATAAATATCATTTTAATCGTTCGTTTCAACTAACGATTATGAGGGCTCCAACACTCCTGGTTTCCCCTAAAATTATATTAGACGTTGTCGTTCTGCCCAAACTAGAGATCTCCGACACTAAATATTTAATTAGCTCAGGGCGTGACTTCTTACACCTGTCGAGCGTAACTCTAACCCACCAATATTAATATAGACAAATACCGCCCACAGCAGCGGCCCACACATTTTCTGCCTCTTCCCCCCCGTGCCATGATGCTGGATCATTCTGGCTCGAACCCATCGCATACCGTGTAAACTCGTGCGGCACTATCCCGTGTCACAATGCTTTCCGACCTCATTTCCTCTACCCTCCTCGAATGGATTAACAGTTTTAGTTTGGGGGCTACCATTCGATCCATTGACCAGTTGAGCGATGGCTCTATCCTCTGGGATACTTTGCAGGATATTGACCCGCAATACTTCCTTGGAGAACTACCTGAACGTTCGCCTTCAGACCACTGGGTCCCGCGATGGCAGAACTTAAAACACATCCACAAGGCATTGATCAGTTACATAAGGAACCAAAACGATGGTGAAGTACCTTCAGGGCTTAATATCTCTCCCGATCTGAAGGCTATCGCAGAAATTTCGTCGACAAAGGAAACCAATGAGCTACTTAAGTTATTTCTCCTTGCGGCCATTAGCTCGCCAAATGCGGAAGCCTACATAACGACCATGCAGAAGCTGTCCACGTCGACACAAGAAGGCTTGAAGGATATCATACAGGAAGCACAAAACCCATCGGATGAAAGACTCGAAGAACTTGATTATGAGCGGAATGGCCATTCTACAAGAAGAGATATGCCTATGGACCCGGAACTGCGATTCGAGGAACGCTTCGGAAAGGTACTGGCCGAAAAGGACAAACTATCCAATGAAAAACAGGAACTTGAGAAAACAGTGGAGGACTTACATGACCGTTTAGCTCGACTTCAGGAAAGCCACGATACGGTACTGGATAGGCTCACATCCACAGAAGATCGCTTGGCGACTCTGAAGTCTGGGAAAGGAGATTTGACCTCGAACTCCAAATCGCTGGAGAGCAGAACTCGCCAGCAGGAGGATCTTATAGCGTCTCAGGAAGCTAAAATTCAGGCTTCTCAGGACGAAATTGATAGTCTACGGATGACGGTCGAGTCATTACGGGTCAAAAATCAGAGATTCCAAAAATTGCAAGATGATTACGATGAAGTGAAGAACGAACGAGATCAGCTCTCCAGGCGCGCAAATGCGGCAGAGAAATATCGACAGAAACTCCAAGCTAGCCACGATTTCGAAAAGGAGAATATCGCGCTGAAAAATCAGGTCCAAGATCTACTGCAACAGTTGAGAGATAGCGATATTAGCCAGAAGTCCTCATCAGAACGGGACGTGGAGCTGGAGGAGTATCGTCGCGTCCTCCCAAGAATAGAGCAGGATCGTCACGAGATTCAAAATGTTAAGAAGCAGTTAGAATTTAACAATCATGCTCTTACCGAACGACTTCAAAGCGCAGAGGATCAACTTGCAAGAGACGAAGCTACCATCAGTGAACTACGTGACAGAATACGGGAACTCGAGGGCCTGGAGAGCCCAACGACACCCGGAAGCACAACGCCAAAGGCTCACGGGACCTTCCAGAGGGATCTCGATGAAGTTGGTCGACGAGAAGCACAACTGTTAGTAACATGTATATTGTGAATTGCGCAAGTTCTAACAGATTTTTAGTAAAATCGAGAACGACGAGCTTAAGCGAGAGCTTGAAAAATTAAACGGCGGCATATCGCCGTCGAGTGTAAGGGAATCCCAGCAAATTTTCTCTTGGTCCCAAAATGCTAACAGGCGAAAAACACAAACAGAATAATGCGAAAGAATTTTCTGGAGCCGGGCTTGGATTTAATAAATTTGCAGAGAAGTGGGAATTACACCCTCTGTTTCAAGGACTAGAATCTAACGAAAACCATAGTGATGCCCATAGAGAGCTACAAGACGAATATTCAGCTATTCGGAAGAAACTTGCGGATGCAGAAAACGAAATGGAGACAATAGAACAACAGCTCCGAGACTCGAAAGCAGAATGTGAGCCTCTTACCTGGAACTCCCTCTTGTGCTCTGTACCCTCTTGCTGACATTGTCAAAGTGGGCCTGATCAGCAAGGAGAAACTCGATATGATCGACGTGGCAAACGACTCCTCATCCCCAGAGGTGGTAAAAATGCGAGATGACGTACATTCCCTTCAAGCCAAAATCCAGGATCTCGAAACCAAACTTTCTACCAGCCAGTCATTCGTTAAGGAAGTATCTACAGAGCGCGATTCTCTTCGCGACAAGATTTCCAAAAAGGAGCAAGAAATGCAAGGCGAAGACCAAGCCACCATGGATGAGATGAAGAAACTTCTTGAAGAGATTACCGCTAGAGTCAACAGCAGTAATACGGACGGGCCCCAACTTTCTGTAACTGATTTACTCAGGCAATTTGCGGAGACCACGGAGCGGAGTGCCGAAAACCTGGCGAAGAGAGCAGAGGTTAGTTCGTACAACAAACTTTACCCCCAAAATTTGTCTTTTACGTGCATGTTCCTACCAAAATATCCCGATGTGATGATAAAACTACTCCTTGTGGTCTGGCAAAGGAATCTTCCTTGAGTTCAAATCCCCTCAATGGGCCCCCCCTCAAATAATCTTGGTCCTGGCCAAAAAAATTTCCTTTTGCGTTTCAACGATACAAGCAGTACTAGAGGTTGACCATTCGTAGATCCGGAGCGCTCTGGCACTCTGGCAATGGCTCCTTCTTTTTATCGCGCTTGTATTTGCAATTTTTCATCGTCGATCCCGTGCGACTATGTTATGACATTGAACGTTCATTTCTCAATATATCTGTTATAACCGCACCCTCGAGTTCTATGCTAACTCGCCACGTACGATATCGGGGGGAACAAAACAGCACATAAACCAACAAAACGAGCTTATCAAATCGCTACAAGAGCGGATTCAACGCGCTGAGGAACAAGCATCGAATAAGGAAGCTGAGGTATATAGATATAATAAGTTCCCTTTCCACCAGACCCACCATAACCATAACCATCCTCTACAAGATAATGAATGCTATTGCCAGCTGGCAAAACATAGGTTTTTGGAGCTAAAAACAAAACCCCATTTTTCTAACTAAATATATATAGAAGAACCTGATGCAAGTCATCCAACGTCAAGCCCGCGAGATCGCGCTCATTTCATCCGCGTGGTATGACCAGCAGTCCCGACTGCAGAACAGTAACTTTTCCATGATGCGATACAGGCATCCAGCGAGCACCAGCACAACTGGCGCGGAAGTCCATAGAAGCTGGCTTGCGAAGCAAAGAGCGCTTGTTTCGGGAGGTAAAGGGCGATGAAAGGCTGTATCGAAATATATATCGACGGAGACAGCAAAAGAAGGTGGGGAGAATGAACGAAGCTGCTTTTTGGAGAACCGCTGCAAAGAATGAACGATATAATACACCAAAATCGAGGAGGTTGCCTGCAATCAGACTTTTTCCTTTGTTCTCTTTTCTTTTCTTTTCTTTTCGAGCTTGACTTTGTGTTTTTACTCTTTGGAAAACCCACTTTCTATTATCACGTATGCAATCCTATTATACATATATATTTTATATTTTATATGAACATTTTGCAACGCGTTCTATCTCTGAATCCTGAATTCGTTATTGGTTTTGCTTTTTACCCAGTTGATTTATTCAGTATCTTGGTTTCTACTCTCAGGCATTCAACCATCCCCCATCCCTTCCTTTTTGTATAAACTATTCTCTGACTTTTCTTTCTTCGACTTATTAATCTTTGCAACCGCCGCAACCCACTGGCATGTCTACCCAATCGATTCTCGTTTTCATTTCCATTCATTCAGAGGTTGTCTGCGTCCCTTGTTCTACACATACATTTCCTTACTATATATACCCTTTCCATCTTTTTAGAACTATTCTTATGTTCCCCATTTTTCTCTTTTTGAATGATCTTACTGATGGACAGGGAGAAAGATTTCACTCTCATTTTTCAATTTTACCCCATATTTTCGTCGCTCCAAATATTTATAAAATGTTTTTCTCATATGTTTAGAAATAGATGCCCCCGTTTCGATTGATCTATGCAGCCTTGTGTATATGTATTTGTATATTATGCTATGCTATTTAGCAGAAATTGCATATAAACGAAACCAGACACGCCCGGGAAGTGTAGAAAAGGAGAGTAATACGACCATATCGTACATTTCTATATGTCCTTCAAAAAAGCCTCATTAGCAGCTCTGATAATGTACATGATTTCATTCTCTAAAACTATGAAACTTTTCCTTCCTTATCGGGGTGGGTGGGCCGAGAAGTATGGCATCTGCATCTGCAACTGTACTGATACCCTCGCAGAGAGTGGAGGGAAGATAGAGAAAGAGGGAAGGAAAGAAGATGGGAATTAATAATCTATTGATCCGGAAGACTAGCCAACCTTCGCACGAGGAAAAGGAAGGGGCCACACCCTCTTAAACCCACTGCCTCGGATTCTTCAATACCCGGATCAACTCTCTCTCCCTCACTCTATCCTCGCCATTGCCCCCCTCCTCGTCCTCCTCCCCAGGAGCCAGCGCGGTTCCATCATCAGTCCTCGTCCCCGATATAGGATCCATATACTTCCACTCCGCCGTCCGCGGCAGACTCATCAATATACTCTCCACACGAGCACCAGGTGTCCGTAACCCAAAGCTCGTGCCGCGATCATACACGAGGTTGAATTCCACATACCGGCCGCGTCGGAGCTGTTGCCACTCCTTCTCTGCGGGTGTGAAAGGCATATCCTTCCGCCTTTCGATGATGGGGATGTAAGAGGGCAGGAAGGAGGCGAGCGCATCAGTGACGAACGAGAAGAGGGCTTCCTGTGGATTTTGTGAGGAGGCGTGCGAGGAGTGCGAGTGGGAGAAATGGGAGGAGTGGGATGAGCGCGTGAAGAACTCGGTATCGAGGTCGTCAAAAAAGATGCCGCCGACTCCGCGCGCCTCGCCACGGTGGGGATGTAGAAGTACTCATCGCACCATTTTTTGAAGCGCGGGTAATAAGTGCCGTCATGCTTGTCGCAGGCGTCTTTGATTGTTTTATGGAAGTGTTCACAGTCCTCCGGGAACAGGTAGGAAGGGGTAAGATCCGTCCCGCCGCCAAACCACCAATTCTTATCACCACTGAGTGGGTTCTTGGGATCTGCGGTTTCGAAGTAGCGGTAGTTGAGGTGGACGGTCGGGGCCATGGGGTTTTTAGGGTGGAGGACGAGGGAGAGGCCTGCAGCAAAGAAATCTAGGGAGTCGACGTCTGCGGCGACGAAAGATTTATGGTCTGCGCGCATCTTCTCTATGGCCGGGCGGGGTAGTTTGCCGTAGACGACTGAGACGTTGACGCCCGCCTTTTCGAAGACGTTGCCGTCCTGCAGCACGCAGGAGATGCCGCCACCACCGTTGGGGCGGGACCATGTGTCTGCTTTGAATGGTTTGCCGTCTATCCTGGTCAATTCATCCACAATCTTCTTTTGGTGTTCCTTTATTAGCTTCTCCATTCGGAGTCGCATCGGGGAGGATTCGGTGATGGAGGTTTCACGCTTAGTTGTTTCGTCTAATTCGGCAATTGAAGGAGAGTCCAGCTGCGATTCGCTGCTGTCAGTTACCTGGAGGTGTCCATTAGCAACATATATATAAATATCTAGAGCCGGAATAGAATGAATATTATTTACCATTGAGTAGATCATGGATCCAATAAAGACGACTCCCACGCAGATTCGGAGGTATGGCCTCCAAACTGTGTCTCGTTCACTGGGCCGGGGTTTCGACCCGCTCGACATTCTGCACAGCTGAATCCTGGGTAAACTCGTCAATTGGTATCTTGGAGTGAGCCTACGGCTCATAGCCCTTGGGAAAGCCGAATGCAGGCGCTGGGAAGCCATCTTGGCAGCCCTTCTATTGGCAGCTTAGGTGCTTCCGATAGAGTGAGGAAGGGTTTAACAGGTAAGGAACTGAACAGCTACTAATGCAAGGCTGCTTAGACACGAATATATATCAGCTGCCACCTAAATTCCGCAGACTAAATTTGGCATCGATTGTTGCGAGAATGCATGATCTCAGGAAGCTTGATATTCGCCGGCATTTTTTGATATCACGTGGTGAGGAATCTTCGGATACACAGATTTTCCGAGAAGCCGCAGGCAATTATGTCATAGGTTTGGTGTTTGGTTGGTTTGCATTCGCATTTACGTTCCTGATATCAACTTCGTGATTTGAATAGTAGTAGTAGTAGTAGTATTAGTCGTCCAGAATGAAGACCTACCTAGGTAACTTAAAAGGAGCAGCGGAAATGGAAACGTGTGACTGGGCTGTAGTGGAGTACTTCCTCCTTTCCGTAGTATCGATTCATCCCGCACATCTTGCAGACAAATCGGTGACAAATCGGTGACACCAATACAAGCAGAGGGCACAGATGACCCACCACCGGCAGGTGCAGGAACCGTCAAGAACTGGACAGGGAGACAAAATGACATCCAGGGCTTTGCTGGACGAGACACATGATTCGTACTATAACGTTCTCCCATATTGGTACCTAGTAGTAAAAGTTCTAACAACCAAGTTCCTACCCACAAATGACTGGTGCGGGCGGTGCGGCGTTGTACTGGTACCTTCTAGCGGCAGCATGAGTCACGTGGACCAATGATTCACCGCCTTGGCTGCCTGGCCCCAGATGCTTAGTCACTCGCATATAATAGGCGGGGCTCAGCCGCTTGCTCTGAAGCTCAAACCATCGTCATCTCTCTCCCTCACCTCAATACTCCATAGTTATATCAACATCCTCCCTTCTACAGCACGTAATACAACTACTGTTCCCACCCACTATTGCCCATTTATATATCTCTTCCTCTTGGCCAACTTTATCTTGCTTGAGATAGTATTAATTCCATATCCACCATGCGGTCAAAGTTCAAGGACGAGCACCCCTTCGAGAAGCGCAAGGCAGAAGCCGAGCGAATCCGAGCAAAATATGCCGATCGTATCCCGGTATGCCTCTCCCTCAACGATCTTTTTTTTTTTTATATATACCATGTGGCTCCCGTATAACCCTGCATATCCTTCCTTCCATACATATCGTCCCTTTCGGTGACGCCATATTAGAAGATGATCTGGTTGCTGATACAAACATGGCGGTGAACAGGTAATCTGCGAAAAGGTCGAGAAATCAGACATCGCAACCATCGACAAGAAGAAATATCTCGTCCCCGCAGACCTCACTGTCGGCCAGTTCGTCTATGTCATCCGCAAGCGCATCAAGCTCTCGCCCGAAAAGGCCATCTTCATTTTTGTCGATGAGGTCCTTCCCCCCACCGCAGCCCTGATGAGCAGCATCTACGAAGAGCATAAAGACGAGGACGGTTTCCTATACATTACGTATGTTTTTCTACCTACCTATTTACGAGAGGCGCAAATATCCCAAACTAACTTGTTTTATTTTTTTTAGATACTCCGGCGAGAACACATTCGGTGACTGCTAAAGAGCAAATTTATACGCCGTATCTCTTTCCCATAGTGCCTTTCTCACTTCGACTTTTTTCTATTATTCTGCTTTTTCAACTTTCACAAAGGCAGGATTATTATTTCGAAAACTAGCCAGGAACAAACGAGACACGATATGAAACTACGGATGGGGGCTTGAATATTGGTTGATCAGGAGCATTTATGTGTAATGGGCGTTTTTACCTTTTTTTTACTGTTTATTGCTTTTGCTTGGGATACAAATGAACACTTGCCTGTGTTTCTGCTCTGTTCTGATTGGTATTATTTCTACTCCTGTTATTCTCTTTCTCTTTGCTATCTTCTTTCTCTTTGCTTCTTCTTAATTTGTTTTGCTTTTTATCTCTTATCTCGGTTCTGGCTTACCGCACCGATCCCTCTTATTTAGCTGCAAACCTATTGACTGCTGTATAAAACCCCTATTCTTTTGCATGGGGTCCATCCTAATATACGCCTGAGTTAAATGAGTTGAGTGAGTGGCGCCTCTTTATTTATCTGTTCTGTTTTTTTTCTTTTCGCGGTTTTTCTGGATGCGGCAGATTTGAGGGTTTCGCTCTATTTAATCTACTTGCTACACCAGCCGATTACTGATGCTCAATATCTAAATATTTAACCGGAGATGGATATCTCCTAATACAAAAAATATACAAGCCTTTCTTTTAAGATATATTATTGCTCTTACATCTGTTTTATCTTGTTCCTTTCGTTCTTCCATTTCTTGTTCTTCTCCTGAGCTGCTAGGCGGGTGGATGAAGGGGCCGTCCTTTGGGAACGGCTGCATTTCTAATCCATCCTGATTAATGCTGAGAAATCGAAACGCAAACGCAACCCTGTTGCCTAAATTTCTTATGATATGTTAACATGAACCATTGTATCAGCAGGATAGATATATAAAATATAGATTCTGATTAATATAAGCCAACCGAAAAAAAATTAAAAAAATACTGGAAGCTTGGGGGAAAAGACAAGGGCATTCCCGATAGTTAGAAAAGAGTGCGGACGAAGAAAAGAAGGAAAGTGATTTTCACATAAAAATTCATTTAACATCCCCCTTCCATATATACCCAAACAACTCCCCCATAATGATAAGACAATGAAAAAGGCATGCAGATATATGTACAGTAGAACGTAAATTAGTTCTGCCACGACAGCTTTTTGTCCAGGCGGGTACGCCAGTATTCTCCCCCGCGCACCTGAAGTAAAAAATATAAACATATCATACAAATGCTCCCCCGCCCCCATGTTCAACCAAAGGATGTATAGTCCGGCGATTCTCTCTGGGCGGATCTACAACCGTACGGATGGGATCTTTCGGGGGGGCGGGGGAGCATTTGTATGATATTGTTATTTATTTTCTCGCGTGCGCAGGAGAAGTTAATGCCGTCCCCCTCTCTAGCTTTTCCAAACCGGTTTATGC
>LGUA01000425.1:0-17777 GCA_001660665.1 Emergomyces africanus
TTTTTTTTTTGTTCTTTCTCTGCTCCTAGTTCAACAATCCCGTTTCTGCCTTCTCTCCTCTTTGAAAAATTTAATTTCATGTTCTAATTCGAGGCATGCCGCCCCCAGGATCCCTCCCTCGTCCACCCTCATATCTCAGCAGCTGCAACTCGAACCAGCCAGGGCCGCTCTCTCCATACCTGCCCCCGAAAGACGAGTGACACTGAACTTTGAACTTGAAGTTCAAAATCATGGCAGATACTATGCATTCTAGACCCCCCACAAGCTCCAGTACTAAGGTTGGAGCTTCTGATTTAACCGACAACGAAAAAAATACTCCCATACCTGCGCCTCTTTCGTCGCAGCTCCCACCCCCCTCTCCTGGCTCTGCTTCCTTCCCCCCGTCTCGAGGCTCTAGTCTCCGGATCGAATCACAAAATGAGGTCCCAAAGGAACCGTCAATTCCCTCTCCAGAGCTCCCGCCATCCCGTATCAAGACGATTCATCGCGTGGAAAGTGAGGCCAGACGGGATTCAGGCTTAGCTCCCTCCAGACGAGGCAGCAGAACAACTCTAGCTACGGACGAACTCTCCGCTCCGAGCTTGAAATCTCCTCCCAGTATTCCAAGTATCATCATCGATGAGGACCATGCCCGTCCTAGTTCACGACGATCTGAGCGGAAATGGAGCCCGCTTAAGAAAAGGAAGCCAGATCCTCTTCCCGCGGTCCCACCTCTTCCACCTGTCCAGTCTGCCCCGTTTCGTGGGATTACGCTGGATATTCCAACTGGTTCCTTTGATGACCTAACGACAGACGCGTTGGAATCAATCGCTGAAAGTCCACCGAAAAAGGTTGAAGATAATTCACAAACAAGTGTAGACGGGAGTCAGCCGAAAGACAATAAGGATAGTAAAGAGAGCATCACGAGCGGTGGGGCAAATAATGGCAATACAACATTAGACGTTCAAAGCAAGGCCACAACTGCTACGTCGTTAAGTTCCAGGCGAATAAGATCAAATAATTCTTTACGTCCTCGCCCAGCTAGCTCCGCAGCTCGAGTTTTGTCTGTCGATGAGGAAGTCCTCTCGCAAAGGGTCCGTCTGATGTATGAGAAGGGAGATGAGGATGTTGATGACGCGGAGGTTAATGAGCTGCTGGGCTTATATACTGAGGAGGCTACACTAAACGAAACATTTACTGCGACTCCTGCAGCCTCGAGTGACGCGGGTAAAACAGAACGGGCAATCACGCCCGCGGCCTCAGTTGCTGGGCACAGCTCGAGAAGAGGCAGTTTTATTCAGAGGGAGCCACATGAGCTTGCTGGTGGGTTAGAGGACTGGGAGAATATTCAAGTTGGCGATGTCGATAGATACGGTTTCATTATTCCCCGACGAAAAGAAGGGGATACACCGGAGGCCGCCCCTCCAGTTCTTCAACGAGTCTCAACCAGCTTATTACTTGCGTCCACAGCTCCACGCAGGAAACGTACACTACGCAGGGAACCTTCCATCGCACCTAGTTCTCGGTCCTTTGCTGGCCGTTCTCCACCTAGGAAATCTACAGATCAATCCAGGCCCACATCTTCCCAGAGCTCCTATCAAATAAACCTTCACAGATCATCCTCGAGAATACGATATGCTGCAAACAGGCTACCCTATAACAAGGATCGGAAATTCGTAGATGAAGCCAGTGACATGCTAACCCTTCCGGGCCAAATCGCCGAGGAGGATGATGACAGCCCGCGTGCCCTTGCAATCAAGAAAAAGGAATGGGAGAGAGAAGACAAATGGAAAAAAATGGCCAAGGTAGTATCTAAACCCCAGGACGGTGCTGGCATGACATTTGAATTCGACGTGAAGAGCTCGAAACTTGCCGAAAGGACCTGGAAAGGAATTCCCGACAGATGGCGAGCAACGGCTTGGTATGCGTTTCTACGTGCCAGTGCAAAGAAAAGGAAAGATAGCCCGACGGACACAGAGCTAATCAGGAGTTTCAATGAACTCCAAGAGGAAGCTTCACCGGATGACGTGCAAATCGATATCGATGTCCCCCGGACGATTAACAGCCATATCATGTTCCGTCGGCGTTATCGGGGTGGCCAAAGGCTTCTATTCCGAGTCCTGCATGCAATGTCCCTCTACTTCCCAGACACGGGATATGTTCAGGGGATGGCTGCACTCGCTGCCACGCTTCTTGCTTACTACGACGAAGAGCATGCTTTTGTCATGCTTGTGAGGCTGTGGCAACTCAGGGGTCTGGATCGGCTGTATCGATCCGGGTTTTCGGGTTTGATGGAAGCGCTGGGTAATTTTGAGAAGGAATGGCTTGATGGAGGTGAAGTTGCTGAGAAACTAGTATGTTTATTCACCGTCTAATATATCTCCTTAATATTTATGAAGTAAATATATCCACTGCTAACACACACTTCTCATCCAGACCGAACTCGGAATCCCCCCAACCGCGTACGGCACCCGATGGTACCTAACCCTATTCAACTACTCAATCCCCTTTCCCGCCCAACTCCGCGTCTGGGACGTCTTTATGCTCCTTGGAGACTCAGACGAACCGACCACCTCCGTCTCCGCCTCCAGACCCCCGACAAGCTCCCACATTGACACTGGAACTGTAAACGGCAAGGCCACGCCATTCCAGCCCCACGCCAGCCCCTTCGGCAAAAGTCTCGATGTCCTCCATGCCACCTCCGCCGCTCTCATCGACGGGATGCGCGATATCATCCTAGAATCCGACTTTGAAAACGCCATGAAGGTGCTGACGAGCTGGGTGCCAATCAAGGACGTGGAAATATTCATGCGGGTTGCGAGGGCCGAGTACAAGGTTCATCATCGGAAGAAAGGCTGATAATATATACATTTATGTCTTGGGACCCCTCCTCTTGTTGGTCCGGAATCCGGGTTGTCGCCAGGGCATTAATAATTAAACAACTATCCTAATCGCACCGTCCCATCCTAATGCCCTTCGCCACCCCATTTTGCCTGCTCAACTTCAAATTCATTTCCTAGGTTCACCGCTAGCCCCTTTTCGCATCCATCACAACGGCAACGAATAAAACACCGGCCATAACCCATCTCAAAGTCACTCTTTTCTTCTTTCTGTCTATTTTTCTCTCTCTCCTGTGCCCGAACCGCTCCATGCTACGCACACCCTTTCATATTTTTCACCCATTTATTTTATTCCTTAAGAAACCCTCCCGCCAACATTTTTTTACCATATTTTCTGTCCTCCCTTTTAAATTCACCTTAATTGTTAATTCATCATTATTGCATTCTGTCATGCTGGTGGTCGAGATGGAAAATAAGAGGAAAGGTGCATGGTTTTTTTTTGTCTTTTTTTTTTTTCTGTCTGATATTCTGTCACCATGCGGCAGTTTAGAGATTTCGCCTTTGGCCTTGCCGCCCTAGGTCTCACAGCTCTTGCATCCGCATCCGCGCCTGAAGCGGATGCCGCAGCCGACGCTCCATCGGACGCAAATTCGGACGTTCATGTTCTCAAGGCAGACACCTTCGACGATTTCATCAAGAGCAACGACTTAGTTCTAGCAGAGTTCTATGCGCCATGGTGTGGCCATTGCAAGGCTCTTGCCCCCGAATATGAAGCTGCCGCTACCCAGCTCAAGGAGAAGAACATACCTCTGGCTAAGATCGACTGCTCAGAGGAGGGTAATCTGTGTCAGGAGCATGGGGTGGAGGGATACCCCACACTCAAAGTCTTCCGTGGTTTGGACAGTGTCAAACCATATAATGGGCCTCGCAAATCTGGGGCGTATGTTTTCGTCTCTTCTCTCCCCAGATATCAAAGAAAACTCTGTGCGGCTTTATAGTAGCTAACTAGTATATTTTCCCCGCAGTATTGCGTCGTTCATGGTTAAACAGTCCCTCCCAGCAGTTACTACAGTAACAACCGAAAATATTGAAGATGTGAAGACAATGGACAAAATCGTGATTATTGGATACTGGGCGGAGGATGACAAGGCGTCAAACACGACCTTCACCGCCGTGGCTGAGGCACTACGTGACGACTTCCTCTTCGCTGGAACGAATGATGCCAAATTGGCCGCCGCTGAAGATGTTAAGCAACCAGCTATTGTTCTGTTCAAGGACTTCGATGAGCGCAAAGCCGTCTTTAAGGAAAAGTTTGACCAGGAGGCTATCAGTAAGTTCGTAAAGGTTGAAAGCACCCCTCTTGTTGGCGAAGTCGGACCAGAAACCTACGCCGGATACGTAGCGGTAAGTTGATGCTATCAAAATTCCTGCTATTGATATCTCGGAGACAGATACTGATAGTCCGGTTAATAGTCTGGTCTCCCTCTTGCCTACATTTTTGCCGAAACTCCTGAAGAGCGTGAGAAGTTTGCGGCCATGTTGAAGCCTATCGCGGAGAAGCATAAGGGTCTCGTTAATCTTGCAACCATTGACGCTAAAGCTTTCGGAGCTCACGCTGGCAACCTGAACCTTGACCCCGAAAGATTCCCAGCCTTTGCCATCCACGACGGTGCCAAGAACAATAAATTCCCTTTCGACCAATCCAAGGAGATCACCCATAACAACATCGCCGAATTCGTTCAAGCTGTCCTCGATGGCAAGATTGAACCTAGCATCAAGTCCGAGCCTATCCCTGAGAAGCAGGACGGCCCGGTCACCGTTGTTGTCGCTCACACTTACAAGGAGCTTGTCATAGACAACGACAAGGATGTCCTTCTTGAGTTCTACGCCCCATGGTGTGGACACTGCAAATCGTGAGTATTCTGCCCTAAAAATTCATATTATCTTACTTTGCCAGTTGTATTAATAAAGATTCTTCGCAGCCTTGCACCTAAATATGAGCAACTCGGCAAACTCTACGCCGAGAACCCAGATTTCGCCTCCAAGGTCACCATCGCCAAGATAGACGCCACTGCCAATGATGTACCAGAGGATATTCAAGGATTCCCTACCGTCAAGCTCTACCCCGCCGGCGCCAAAGACTCGCCCATCGACTACACTGGCGCTCGTACTGTCGAGGCCCTGGCTAATTTCGTCCGGGACAATGGCAAGCATGGCGTTGACGCATATGATGAGTCGAAGGTATCTCAGGATGGCGGTGATATCACCAACAAGCCCGCCGCGGCGAGCCCTTCATCGACAGCTGCTGCTGATGAGCCCTCCCGTCATGAGGAGTTGTAACTGCTGTCGTCTTTTATACCATATCAATTATGCCATATATTGAAAAACAATGGGATTCTTGGGTGCTTTTGTTACGTGCGTTTAGTTAACTGAATGGAATGTCCTGCTGCTTATTTACCCTTTTTTTTTCTTTGTTTTCTTTTAAAACTGTATTTCTTTCCTCTGCGTGTGCTTCTAGGTATTCAATTTATATATTTATCCCCCCGGTGAGCCAGTGTGCCAATGTGCAGGCTTGCTTTTGCTTATGCTCCTGACTTAGAGAAAATTAATCTACGTATGTTTGGTGATGAGACTTTAATTTTCTGATTGGCGAGGGGATTGCTTTGTCCTTTTCCACTCTTTTCAGATAGATAATTGTGGAAATGAAAAGAAAGAAAGGAAATGAAAAAAAACAAAGAAATGAAAACGAAGAGGCAACAAAATTCAACTAAACACCCTAAACTACCCAACCATATTCCGAAACGCCCATGCTATCTTGAGATTATAGTGCTCCCCACGGGGTAACCTTATTTACTCCCCCATCCTGGCTAACATGTATATATAACACATGCATGCACGCGTGTGCAACGCCCTCCTATATACTCCATACCGCAATCCTTCCTCGGTCAGTTCGAAAGCTCACACTCCGCCTCCGCCAGCGCCGCCAGTGCATCAGCATCATCTTCTTCCTCTTGCGACAACAGCGATGAACTGGGTATTCGGCTCCCATTAGCCTCTGTAGCTTTCTCTTCATTTTCCACCTGAGTTACGACTCCTTGAGTCTTGGCGGTGGTGGACATAGCTGTAGAATTCTTTTCTATGCTAGTTTCTGTCACTGCTTTATTTGTAGTAGTGGTAGTAGTAGAAGTAGTGGTAGTTGTTGTGGATTTTGAAGCTGGTGATGACGTTGTTGTCTCCTCGACGAGACTCCAGTCAATAATCCCATCCTTCCCGTAGCGTTCCCGAAGCCACTCATTGGTTTTCTTGAAGTGGCCGCATTGCAACTATACAAAGAGAAAATAATATTTTCCCATTAGCCAAGTTTGAAAGGATATTTTCACTCTAATAAGGATGAGACGAACAAAAAAATGACCAAAAAGAAAAATCATAAATGAAATAGAATAAAATAAGAGTAGAGCTTACAAATCCACCGTGCGCACTCAACGGACTCGGGTGCACAGACTGCAGTACACAATGCCTCTTCTCCTTGTCGCGAAGAATGTGCGCTACCCGCTTCCCAGCCGGTTTCCCCCAGGCTAAAAACACAACCCCACGAGTCCGTGTCTTCGCCACGACATCAATAACCTTCTGCGTAAACTTCTCCCAGCCCTGGTTTGCGTGGCTGTTAGCATTGTGTGCGCGGACGGTCAGACACGTGTTCAGCATGAGTACACCACGGTTTGCCCAGGGGGCTAGGTACCCGCCGTTGTTGGGTGGTTTAGTGAAGGACGGATAGTCGTTTTTCAGAGCTATATAGATGTTTTTTAGGGACGGGGGTGCCGGCATGGGGGGCCGGACGGAGAAGCAAAGGCCGTGCGCTTGGTTGTGGTTGTGATATGGGTCCTGGCCGAGGATTACGACGCGGACTGTGTGCAAAGGTGTGTGTCTGGACCTATGAAAGGAGGCCTGCTAGTTAGATCACGCAATTTTGCTGTATCTAGTGGAAGGATTGTATTATTATTATTATTTTTTAATACCATGAATACACCTCTTCAAGCGGTGGGAATATCTTCGCACCCCCTGTAATCTCCCGTTTTAGGAACCTTTTCAGGTTCAGGAATTCCGTCGTGAGCACTTCGTCCTTCAAATGAGCCAGCCAGCTCTCGTCCAACGTATCTATTTCCAGCTTGAGCAGCTCCTTTTGTTCTGCTGTTAGACCAGCAACCCATTTCTCCTTGTTGAAATTTATTGTTGGGCCGGGAGCGAACGACAGTTTTGCGCCCGGCGTGGAGGAGGAATTCTTGGTCTTCGGCTGACCAAAGAACGACGTGATGCTCCCATTTGGTTTGGGTTTCTTTGAGTCTGCTTCAGCACCAGCACCACCACCATTGCTGCCTAAGTGGTTGGCATCCCGTTTGCGTGAGGTATTTGACATGGCTGCTAAACCAACGAGTGGTATTCTTGAAAGAGAAGGACGTGGGAGAGAATGACTGCCAATGGACGTGTAGCGAGTGTAATTAGTAGTACTCAGGCGGATAGGAGTCAGAAAACTTCGAGGCATAAAGATATGGGGGGGCATTCTCCCTTTTATGGCTTCTTCAACAGGAGGAGTGTGCCTAGTCAGAAAAGGAGGTCGGCGCGATCGCTCGTATGGCGCCCAGTTCAGGCAAGGCGTTGGTAAAGCTCCGGGCGGCGCGTGGGAGAGGCGTGTCGCGGCCTAATCAGGCCACACGGTCATGTGAGTTCGTGTTGCCGTACATAATTACGATTATAATTCAGCAAAACATATATATAAAAAAATAAAATAAAATAAAATAAAATAAAAAGGTACAATAAAATTTAAAAAAAATATAAAAAGACTGATGTCCAAGACTCCTTGACCCCTTTTGATCCTATAAAGAGCTTTCAAATATAACTACATATCGATTGGTTTTGTTTTCTCTGCAAGATATAGCCCGCCGCTGTAATAACCTTTTAAACGACCAGTACAAAAAAAGAGATCAGGGTCAACTAGATAACCACGCCATCCGGAAAAATTTTACACGACTTATAAAAAAGAAGGGGAAGGATACTAATCATTCTTATCATTTGCACCGTTTTTCCACGATATTCGGCCCATGCTCATCAAACTCTTTCTTCGATATCCACATCTGGTGAAATGTCCCGAGACTCGCAACAATACTACCCCCAATCCATGCCCCAAATTTCCTCTCCGCTGTATTTCCAGGCGCAGTTATACGCACCCGAGGACTAGGGAACATGTTCATAAGCTCAAAGTTCAGCCGATCATTAAACCCATATAACAGGCTAGTTGCACCCGTCACAACTACATTCCCAAGCAAATGTGGCCGGATATCGACATCGACTTGGCTCAAAGAGTTGCGAATTAGTTCTGGTATTGTTTGCGCCGCAGTCGGGGCGGGGAACTCGGATTCTGGATCTGGAATTGCAGCTTGTGCGTCAAATAGCGATTCAACCACCCGGTATCGCTCTGCGCCGAACACTTGATTGTAGCCATCAGGGAACTCGAAGGGCCGCCCTGGGTTACCCCTTGCGATCTCCTCGTTGGAGACACCATTAGGGCCTGTGCTGGATAACGAATGTGGACCGGGCCAGACTTGTACCACACATTCTTTGAACTCAGACAGGGTCCGGTCCTCCAGCAGTCGACGGAAGGTTGGGTCTGGGGCCCTGTCGGCAGGAATGGTTTTATATGTTGCTTGGGCCTGCTGGCCGGCGTCCACAGCCGTCTTGGAAGATACAAGGTAGTGTGGCGTGATGGTTATGGGTTGCGGTGTGTTGTTTTTGAAGAGTGCGCGGATCTGTGAGGAGATGAACTCGCCGCCAAGCGGGGAGTGCTGGACACCTCGTTTTAGAACTAGGCCGTCGTGGACGGGAGTTATGGAGACTCCTGAAGCGCCCACATCAACGACCAAGGCCGATGCTTTACCTGCGGCGAATCTGGAAGACATATTTGAACATTAGCACTGCGCATCTCATATCTCGCGTGATTGCGAAAGGTGGCCCGAAAGGTGGAGGAAAGAAACACACGCAACCAATGGCCCATTCCGGGCAAGATAGAAAGCCGGACATCCCCATTTCTCCATTGCTATTTCAATAGACTTTTCCCGCGCCTTGACAGGATTCCAACCGCACTCCGTCATAAGTAGTGGGGTATCAGACAACGGTTTCTCCTCCGCCTCCACAACATCCATATCCACTGGCAGGTCGCCATTGGCAGGGTCATTTAATCCATTAAATAGAGGGTTTCCGGATTTCGCGCCCGTCAGTCGCGAGGTAAATGAGTACTCCCACACTTTCTCTGCCATATCCCAGTCCTCCACTATCCCCTCCTTGCCAATAGGATGGTGGATGGAGAGACCCGGCCGCGGCGTAACGTAGATGCTGTCGCCATAGATGTATTTTTCTTGGGCATCAGTAGAGTACTTGCCGTAACAGGTTGGAATGACGGATTTTGGCGTGTCTTCACCCGCGAAGCCTGCGCGTACTGTTGAATAGCCAGGATCAAGGATAATTGCGGACACCTCGTCTACAGAATTGGTCTTAGTATATGGGGATATGAGCTGGTATTAGAGTCGCAGGGATATGGGAAACATACCACCGCCGTATTCAGCGGTTGCTGGGGGCACTAGAGAGCTCATTTTTACCGCTCCTTGCTTATATAGTGTTGTGAAGACCTGGTGAAGTGCAAAATCTGTGGTGGGGAGCCGAAGTAGGGAAGAGCGCAGCGCAGAGCTAGCACTCTGAGGCAACAATAGCCTTGAATGGTAATCGCATGCAAATGGTGAAGTGAAACACGGTGCTGGATGGTAGGGATAAGGTAATGTGGTGAGTGGTTGGGCTGATATAAGTAAGGGTAGTAGTAAGAAGTTATTTGAGTTGAGAAGGTTGGTACAGTAGGTTCCTGGCTGGGTGTTTTTGTTCTGGCCGGAACCAGCGAACTTTGCTGACTTTCGCCAAACCTTAAAACTTCGAACCTGTTATTATAATAATAACTATCTCGCCTCTTCGCAACTTCAACAGCAACACAAACTCCGTCCAACTCCCAACGCACCCATTTTCACTTAAAAATACATCCAACGACAGTACTCTCAACAGCTAAACAGTCATGTCGACCATGGAAACCGACGAACCGCTATTCAGGCCTGTCAAGAGAAGAAAGTTCCTGCGAAAACGCCCTGAAACCGCTTCGGATGAATCGCAGCCTCCACAACCCTCTCCAGCCCCCGAAGCCTCTACTGACAGATCCTCAGCGGGACAAGATGGAACAGTCTCGGAAACCCACCCAAACGATTCTGAAGAAATGGACCCTGGCATTACAGACATCTTCCGCCTTCGAAAGGCCTTGAAGCCTCGAAGGGGTGGTGTCGAGTTCACAGCTTCGCCGAAGCCTGCCAGTGATGAACACGACAACTCTCAACTAGAGGTGGGCTCTGTCGCTCAGGATCCTGATAATATGGTTATACGAGCTATTTCGGATCGCTTTGTTGCCCATACAGGCCAGAAAGTGGATGTGGACAAACATATGTACGTTCTTGCCGATAGGCTTGTTTTTTTTATTCACTTATACGAAATGATACGTCTCCTTTTTTAATCCTTGGATGAACTGGGTGAACGACTAACGTGATAAGGATGGCGTACATAGAGTCAGAGATGGCTAAACGTCATCAACAAGACAAGAATAAGAATGCTACAGCTGATAATGGCCAACATGGTTCTGAAATCACTGTACGAGGCCCTAACTCAGACCTTGTGCTCCCTCAGCGTCAGCCAGCAGCGATAGGCAAATTGCATGAAATCGACCTGGGGCCGGACTCGAAGCTCCGTAACATCGAACGCACTGAAGCAGCCACGAGACGGCTTGCAGGTGATCAGGTGCCGGACGAGGAGGAGGATAAAGATGCCACTTCTAAGAAAGCACGTCCGGGCGCCAAAGATAGCAAAACTTGGCGTGGTCGGAAGAGACGCAATAGTGAAGATATCATGCGAGATAAGCTTGTTGAGGAGGTCCTTCGGGAGAGTAAACGTGAGTCATGCTCCTTCATTCGTCTAATTCCATATATATTGGAAGCATAAATAACTAATACCTATCCTACGAAACATCTTTGCAGTTGACGTCTACGATGAACCTGAAGGGGTCGGCCAGCAAAACGACGACCAGGCGGCAGACGACCGCATTGCAGAGCAGTTCCGCCGTGACTTTTTGGACGCCATCTACGCCAGGCGCCGTGGCGCTCGGACGAAGACTTCAAAGACTACCAAACCGGATGTCCCGCGCGGCCCCAAACTTGGAGGCAGTCGGAGTGCCCGTGCAGCGATGCGAGAGCAAGCCGCCGCTCAAAAGCGATAATTGAATGACTGTTTACTATTTTCTATGTGAAACCGTGAGATTGGAAGATGGGCATGTGTATATACATATCTGGAGGTGTACTTCGACTTTTTTCTGTTTTCTGCCCTTTGTTGTGTGCCACGGTAAGATCCTTTTGAGCAAGGGAATGAATGGTTGGGTGCCTTGTTTCATACGTCGTCCTCAACTGGAACCATTCTCACACAACACACACACACACATATATATATATTATATATGTATGTATGTATGTATATACATACTACCACTATTACCACTACTACTACTACTATTATTTTGGTGTTATATTTCATCTTTGTTATTTCCTCTTTGCCGTATACATATAAGAATTCAGACCTTGCACATGGTAGATGTTTACAATTCATTCAACAACCGCTTGCTTGCACAGTGAGGTTCCAAGAGCAAAAAAAAGTTGCGGCCGTGGTATTAACCTGGTGCAGAATAAATACTGGGCATCTAATTTAGCTGGCGGGGCGAGAGCTGTTGCTGTTTTGACGAGAAATTGCCATCGCGGGTCAGTTGCGGGTAGGTATCCATCCATCTGGTTTGAGAGACGCGGCATGCGCAGTAAATCGTGCAACCAAGCTGTCCTGATTACCGGGATTGAATTTGTATGGGAATATATCCCTCCCTCAAACACCCCCCCCTCCCTCTTGCATCCCGCCCTTGGTGGATTTATGATTTCTTGTAGCTGGTGGGCGGTATGCGGTGTGCGGTGTCCGGTGGTAAATAGGATTTCTAGTCGTACTGCGTAGTTGAGAATCTATTTATATATTTATTTATCTTTCTTTGAAAAAACTCAAGCCTCCACAAATCTATACATACATTGACTTGTGCAAAAACCATCAGCGGTTCTACGGAGTAGTCCGTACAGCCTTGCATAGTAGTGCTCAAGAAACATGCTGGGGCCTCTCTCGCTCTCGGTCGTCGCTTTGAGGCTAAACATTCCCATTGATCTGGACTGACGGTGGACCCTGAGCATCGTCTCTGATTTGCCAACGATGAAACACCCGCCCCAATAGCAACACCAGGAAAGCCAAAGAATTGAGTTGTCGGAGCCTCGATATTTACTATTGATCCCACCAAAGGTCCTCAGACTCGGACAATAATAACTTGAACCCATAACTGCTGAAGCTGAAAGGGGAGACATCCTTGTTCATACACAAACCACTGGGCTCTCTCACAGTAGGAAGCAGAGCTCTTCACACAGGTTCAACAAGATGGCACTGCCATGGCAGACGTTATTAGTAGCAGCTCGGCCACCCTGCTACAATTCTAAACTCAAACAATCCCCCCTTGCCCATGTCTCAAAAGACAACAAGCAGCAATGTGGATCTTGTGGCTGAATACTATGATAGGCTACCCAGCCAGGCGTTTCCAGTTCACTCCCATACAACGCCTGTCACTGGTTCCAAGTTGTGCCAAAATGGCTTCCGCGGGGCTAGTGAGCTCCTCCTTAGGCTTGGTTCCACCTGAAGTTTTGAGACAACACCAGGCCGAAGGGGCAAAAAACTTCAAAAAAGAGAAAGGGAAAAAGGGCTTAACACCAGGGGCGCAGAAACGGGCTGGGTCAGTCGAGTGGATTGTGGATTCCCTCTCTCCTCTCACTCAGTCACCGGTAGGATATGGCATAGGCCGGGGGTGGATGGAGCTCATCCATCCAATCTGATACACGCCAGAAACTCGCTTCGTGAGCAAAAAGCAAGCCCGTTGTCAGGATGAAGTTGTCAAACGCCCCCTCCCCCCCCCACCCCTTCTCCGCGCTGCTACCGTATTCATTCGATTTTTTATGGTGCTCTGTACGTCCGTACAGGAAGCCGATAATGCTCGGCCAGATAGGAGACCTGCTGGTTCTCGTTTCCATATCTCCACTCTAGCTTCGTCTCCTTTCTCTCACTTCTCCGCCGCCTTCCCCCCAGAGCCCGTTAAAATACATGATGCTTCATTTTTACATCTAGATAACCAAGTGAATAATCGATCTCCAGGTTTCCATGCTGCTTGTCTAAGACTCCATCGATAAACCAGCTGCAAAACCTTAATTCATTTCCCTTCTTGAGCAGGCGAGTGCTTATTCTTTGTTTCGTGGAAACTGTCGGCGCCTAAACGTTTCCCCTCTCGATTATTAGTTTTGGCTTCTGAGCTTGGCTCTCAATTACATCTTCTTCATATTCTCTGATCAGGTTGATATCTGTTTCTGTTTCTGTTTCTTTTTCTTTTTGATTTTGTTTTATATGCAACTATAAAGACTGCAGACCCATGTCACATCTTTCCATCATTTCGGTCCTGTTTTAGAGGTGAGCATTGCATGATATTGCCCGCTCCATCAGGGTTAGGAATCCCAGCTAGCCGTTCTCCATCTCGGGTTCTCTTCGGTCATATACTCTCTTTGATGAGGTATATCGGTATCATCTTCGTCGTGCCTAATTTATTTTACTTCATCAGTGACACCGTCAAGGAGCAAGTTGAACCAACCCTGCTCTAAACTGATTCGGTCAACATGTGGATCCGACCTTGGTCGACAACGCCTCTTCTTTTGGCCTGGAGCTTGTTTTCAATATATCGCGTCAATGGAGCTGACGTCCTCGAGAACCACGGTTTCACCACATGCCTTGATAATTCCGATATCAAGGTTGAAAAGATCGACCTGAGATTCGACCGTTCTACCAACACATTCAATTTCGATGTTGCAGGGAGCAGTGCAAGGACCCAAAATGTGACCGCAGAGTTGGTCGTTGATGCTTATGGCCAAGAAATCTCACAGAAATTCAACCCATGCGAGGAGGCAACGAAGGTTGATCAGCTTTGCCCTGGTACGTGAGAGGATTAGTTACCTCCTTGGTCTCCCCTCATCTTGCTTATTGTCTCTCTATAGTCCCCGCCGGTCGTTTCACGGCCCAAGGCAAGCAGAAAATACCGTCCAATTTCGCAGAGAAAATTCCATCCATTGCATTCTCCATTCCTGACCTCCAAGCCCAAGCAACAATGCTTTTGAAATCGAATGACGGAGGCGAGACCCTTGCTTGTATTAGCTCGACCGTGGGCAATGGCAAATCCTTAGAAGCCCCTGCTGTATCATATGTTGCTGCAGGCATTGCTGGGGCTGCTCTGGTATTGTCAGGCGCAGCAGCTTTGGCGGCAAGTGGAAACCCAGGCGCTGCTACTTCAAGCCCGACTTTTAGTGAAGTTTTTGGATGGTTTCAGTCGATGGCAACCAACGGCATGCTCAGCGTCAATTATCCACCGGTTTACCGCAGCTTCACCAAAAATTTTGGGTTCAGCACCGGGCTGATTCCTTGGAAACAGATGCAGATGTCGATTGACGATTTCAGAAACAAGACGGGGGGGAATCTAACACATAACAATTTCCAATTCCTTCAAAATGCTACCCTTATATTTGACGATGGTTCTGGTAGCTCGAGCAATGCGAAACGTTCTTTAAATCTTCTTTCAAGATCTGCCGATCTTGCGATCCGTGAGATCTCCACGTCGATAAACGAGACCTCTACCGGAGGTGGCCCTGAGGAGGAGAGTGGAGTTAACCATGTTGTCAAAGGAATCCAGGCATATGTCGAAATGCTTTCAGTCCCTGAATCTAATACCTTCATGACAGTACTACTAATATTTGCCATCGTCGTTGCGGCCATTGCAGTTGGAATATTGTTGTTCAAGGTTATTCTCGAGGTCTGGGCGATGTTTGGATCTTTCCCGCAGAAATTAACGAACTTCCGGAAGGATTATTGGGGTATACTAGCGAGGACAATCACCAATCTTATTCTGGTATTATATGGCATTTTCACCCTCTACTGCGTTTTCCAATTTACCATAGGCGATTCGTGGGCCGCCAAAGTTCTCGCAGGCGTCACCCTCGGCATCTTTACGGGGATTTTGGGATATTTCACCTTCAAGATTTGGAGAGTGGCTCGCAAATATAAACAGGTGGAAGGCAGTGCAGCTGCGCTGTACGAGGACCAGGAAACATGGCGAAAATACAGTCTTTTCTACGACAACTATAGGAAGGGATATTGGTGGATTTTCGTCCCCACAATCGTCTACATGCTCGCGAGAGGCTGCATCATTGCTGGAGGCAACGGGCACGGACTCGTCCAGACCGCTGGTCAACTTACTGTCGAAGCAATCATGTTTATTCTCCTCCTTTGGTCGAGACCGTACGAAGCAAAATCAGGACAGTGGATCAACATATCCATTCAAGTCGTCCGGGTGCTGTCTGTTGTGTGCATTCTAATCTTCGTCCAGGAGCTGGGAATGTCAACGACAACGAAAACTGTCACTGGTGTCATTCTGATTGCAGTTCAATCAGCACTCACAGGCATCCTTGCCATTTTGATCGCTGTCAATGCCATAATTCTCCTGTTCAAAAAGAACCCGCACGCGGCAAGGAAGCGGAAGGACCTGGGTAAGTTCTGATCTCTTTTTAAAACCACTAAGAAACCAATACCTGGACTCATCATTAGATGATAAGCAATCACAAACTAACCAGCATTCAAAAATTTTCCAAGAAACCACAGATGGGGACCTAGATAACCTTACCCCGCTGGATGCACGCAACTCCCTTCTAGCAGGCTCAACCCCGCTTCATCACTACCCCTCAACTCGCACGGGGTCCATGGGTTATTTCAACCGCACCTCCCCATACGACCCTTACCTGAGTTCATCCACGAGTGAAAAATCCCGCCACTTACACACAGAAAGCACGGATAACTTACTTTCCTCCAATGCCAATAACATAAATTATATGAATATGAGAGAGACGAATCGGACACCATCGCCTGAACGGATAGGGTGGGCACGCTAGAAGCTTTATATATAACCCAACCTAGCTCGGTACACTCCGCCATATCTCTGAATCGCCGAATCGCTTGTATGCACATACAGCCACACATACATACATCAGTTTCCTTTCCTTTTTTTTTCTGCTTCCTCTTCCTCCTTGCTTAATGTCTATACTATACTGCATATCCGGTTCTCCTTTCCCTTTTATATTTTATATTTTTGTTAATTCTTGTCTTTCTTAGCGATCTTCTCATACATCTTGTCTGTCTCTCTCTCACACATACCCTCTATTTCTTCAAGTCCTATATATAGAATATTCAACCAGCGTGTTACTACCTACTCGGTAACTTCTTTCATTAATGAATATTTGTTTGTTTGCATTGTTAAAATAATATAAATCTTTTTCGCGATCTGTTTTTGCGATAGCCGTTGAAAATTTAAAAAAGGCCATCGCCAGCTTTTATTAGAAAGCTCTTTTACTGTTCTCCAATAAATCGCGTGAACTTCGTTCTTTGACATCTTGATATTATGCTTTCTCAACTGCATCAATAGGCTGCTTGAGGCCCTTGGGACAGAGCGGTAATATAGGTATTTGTGGTCGCTATATGAATAGCAATTCGATCTGTATACAAAGATCAAGACACGTATCTCCTGTAGATACCGGTCCTAGGACGCGAGAGAGATCGACTTCAGCAAATGTTGACTCGAAAATGCATGATTGCCTCTTTTTTTCTTCTGTAATTGGGAATTTCCTTTTTAAATTTGTCATGTAACAATACAACCTCGAGAAGGAATTTAGACTGGTTAATTCAAATCAACGGGATGGGGAAGAGGGGAAATTTTCAAAACCAAAGAATTGACATTCGGAAAAATAGAAAAATCAAAATAAACACATGAACAACACAGCGATAAAAAAAATACAAAACAAAAAACTAAAATAAAATAAATAAAATAAAATATGGAACGAACAAGATTTAAAATTTGCGCAGATTAGATGGAGAAAAGTTCTTGGGAAGAAAAACAAAATACTGGAGACCGAACATGGCAAAAATCTGTGACCCGACTAATTGGTGGGCTAGTTATCCATGAGAAAAGAACTGAAAATAGGGAATTGCGCGAATATTTACCGCCTTTCCTTGAGATGGGATTGCTGGGCTGTGATTGCTGAGGGTTCCATGACGTGTTGACGAACGAAAACGAGAATTCGTTGAAATGGCGGAAAACAAGAGGAATTTTGCTTAACGCCCCAATCCATAAAAGTAACAACAAACCACGAAGGACAAAATAATAAGGAATAAGGAGTAGGAACATTGAGGTCGTGTAGAGGTAATTGGCAGAAGGCTGGAAAGCGATCACCATGCAGAGAGAGAGTACCTTGTGCATACAAAGGGAAAATCTTGTCAAAGGTAATTCCGGCCAGTCGACAGATAAATCCGTGCCATTAAAGTCTCGACTATAACCGCATGATTTGCGAACATCACCCTTACTTATATATATCATCAATGGATATCTCTTGATTATTAAACCGACCAATCCGGTTTTTAATTATGTTATAAGTTTCAGGTGCGAGAATAAGGGTGGAATCCCCGATGGGCGCCTCGTCCGCCCCCACGGTAATTCGCCCCTGGCTTCCCCGCGTTCCTCGGTCCTGTAGGCGCATTTGCTGGAGGCGCGCTTTGTGGCTGTGGTGTTATGCTCTTATTGCTACCGGGCGATGGTCGAGCACCACCGTGCTGTGGCGGCATACTATGACTTGGTGACATTCCACGGCCGATCCCTCCACCACCTCCCCGGCCCAT